>OZ014448.1:9386184-9585353 GCA_963966035.1 Acleris laterana | reverse complement strand
CCGTGTCTTTCTGTCACTATAGTTTCGCAATCATCACAAGTGATCGGAATGGCAAATATCAAATTGTTAATGTTGAAACACCGGGTTGAAACAGTTTTGAAAGTACCTAAGTATTTGGAATTATTAAGTATAATTTTCTACAGTGCTAAAGCACTTACTGCACGTATTGTCGCTGCGTGTGTGTAGGCAACATGTGCAGCTGCGCGGGCGCGCTGAAAGGCCCGCGGCCGCGGCGCGTGACAGCAGCGGCGCGTGCGCTGTAGCGCCCGCCGGCGCGCAGCGAGCTGGCCGCCGCGGCGCGGGTGCGCGCGCCCAGCGACATCTGACCCACCACACGACCCCCAGAACTGCCGCTGACTCGGATTTCAATCTGTTTCAAAGAATATTGGATAATCAAACGATGAGGGCTTGCGTTTTCCAAGTCTGGTTAAAACATTTCGAAGGTATGTTCGATTCAGCGAAAATAATACGTTAAAATATAGTTTTTTTTTACACATAATATATTTGTCGATAGCATTAGACTTTATTTATGTCTGTACAATTATTTCTGACCCGATTAAATGTTGTTCAAATACAAAACAGACCTTAGTGACACGAAAAAAGAGTCCATTACAAAGTCGTTGGTAAATTTATCTCAAAAGTTTGTATTTCAAAATTATAACTTTGTACTTTAAATGTTAAATAAAAGTATACAGGGTAACAGAAGTACACGTAATAGGGTCACTGTAGTTTCATAAGAAACAAGTTTTCGCTGTCAGTAAATGAGATTGATTGTGTCCGATAATTGATTTATTGGACGGTAGTTAATCAAAATGATCAAACAGATGATGATGAAATGATGTTAACAGGATTCTTCACGTACTCGTACATCCGTTTCTAATTATTATTAACCATTTAGCAAAACAGGTTACGAAATCATATTTCCAAGCACACTGCGAAGTACCGTCTTATATGGTAATATAGCTACCTAATTACCTAAACCTGCCCTATTCGGGTAACTTTACATACCATAAAGAACTCGTGATTTCGCTGTCTCCTACTTGAATTTAAATGAAATTACCATATTTGTCACAAACGTTCACGTCTTCAAAGAACCGCGCTGCTACCAAATACGAGACCCTTCTCGAAAGTATTGCTTAATTATTTGGATTTGTTTATGAGACGTCAACCTCATCTATAATGCATACATTGTATTAGTCTTCAAATCTCTCTTTATACTTATTCTTTACATTCATAATAATTGCTGCTTGATGATTTAACCTTTTACAAATAATTGCTCCAACCCTTAACCGACTATAATGAAACGTAATTGAAAATAAAAGCAGTATTTACCAGGTAACCGGTGAGCTCTCCGTTCCACGTGGTCGCAGGTGGCGGCTCCCACCGTATCCACGCCGAAGTCGTGTTTATGACCCCCGCCGTCACCGCCTGAGGAGCAGCCGACGGCACTAAAACGGTAATTGCCAGTAAATTACCGCATCTCTAATGAAATACAGAATAATTCATCTTTCCGACAAGAAAGTTACACCACGAAATACTATAATCAATGTAAGCACAACAAAGTTAATAGGGAAATAACAAAGACAAATTGTGTTTTATAAAGATTAAGTTATAACGACAGTTTGTATAGCCCTGTCGTTAAATCCAGCACAAGTTAACTCGAATAACATTTAAGTTCAAAAGTAGATTATAAATTACCCTCTTCGTCTGTATATCCAGCCATTAAGTTTGAAGGTTTCCCTAATAAGTTCTTGTAGAAGGGCATGAGGAACATATCGTATTGCGTGTACGGCATCAGTCCAGAGAGGATGTAGCTCGAAGTCCCACTGTTGTCCACGTCAGTTAGAGTACCGTTGGAACAGATCATGCCCTCTAAATGGGACGTGTTAAGTATCGTAATTTCTTCATCAGTGGCGTTACGCCAATTTAAAGACGTGCTATTATACCAAATCTTAACACCTTCTAGATACTCATTGTAATCGGTTAAAACCTGAAATGCAAATAAAAGTATTAATTTATTTGTAACAACTATTTATTTAACAGTGTTTAAGTACCTCAAAGTCTTGTAATACCCACATCCCAAACAACTTTCAGCGAAGTTGACGACAATGTTTCCACTCTCCTCAACACCAACACATTTTGTTGTAGGAATTTCCTGGCTTGCACAAGTTCGTATTGCGTCATATGAGAGCCGCGGTCAAAATTTCTTGCATCAGCTTCAGATTTTAAATCGTTATTTCTTTTTTTCAATACAGTGAGATAAGCCTCTTGCATAGTGCTCCCAGCTGCGTTGACAGCTGTGCAAATAACCCTCCCGCTGTGTTCAACTTTCGCTCCATCCAGGTACAACAAACTAGAGTTGCTTTTCATACATTCGGGGAACAATAGCGAGTCTTGATTCCCTTCCAAAATCCAGAACGTTGTCGGTGTCGGCAAACCTTTAGCCTCGCAAGGAATGGATACCACATCGCCTTCCCATGCGGTAAGATTGGACGGTATCTGTGTGAAGTGGGGTAGCGCTAAAACAGACGGCCAGATTAAAATAGATCCAGGAATTAATGATGCAATAAAATTGTAAATAGACGGGGTTGAGTCGTTTGTATTTGTGCTCAAACATTTCAAGGAAGTAGTCGTTGCCCTCATTACGTTAGACGATGAGTGTTTTGAAGTGTATAATGCCCAAGTTTGAACTAACAACGCAAGTTTGCACCACTTTTATGGAGTTTACGGACAAACACTCTTACTTGCTTTAATAACTATTGGATAATAAAAAAAACATGACCAACGGTGATCCCCCCTTTGAAAAGTGATATCTCTCAAATGGCCCTACTGATTTTCATGATACCTACCTAAGAATGAACTTAGAAAACATGCTTTAAAATAAAAAAACACCACATCCAAGTCGGTTCACCCGTTTAAGAGTTATAGTGCCAAAGATAGACACACACATACACGCACGCACTCTGGTGGCACTGGTCAAACTTATAACACACCTTTTTTCCAGGGTTAAAAATAGTAACAGTAAAAATCTGCAACCCAGATGGTTGGTTCTAAAGATTCTGTGTATAGTCACATAAAGACGATAAATGCTTACTGTAAACGGTTAGTGTGGCGCTGGTGACACTGGCACCAGCGTGGCTGTCGGCCCGACACGAGTATGTGCCCATGTCGGTCGCCGACACGTGTTCCAGACGCAGCAAGCCGCGGATTACGGACGCGTGAGCGGGCAACACGCCGTCCTCTTTCACCCATGTTATCTTTACGCTTGAGTCGAAGCTCTGAAAAGGACGTAAAATTAATATTTGTTTTTTTTTGTTTTCAAAATGCTTTTGTAACTATTGAGTTTTAATATACAGTTTATTTATAATTAGAGTTTATGTATGGAATTCTTAGATAAAAAAATGGCGCAATTGATAATTAATGTAATTCGTATCTATCTCAATTTACACTTTATAAATTGCTTTATTACCAATGGGCGTTCAAATAAAAAGGGATACGTTATCGGGAACCAATTTAAACTCCAGAACCGGAATCTAGATCATCGTTAGTTATAAGTTTATGTAAATGCTTAATGTATAGTAAAAAGTTGGAATCTAAAATCTTTTTAATTCAGGGACACTTGCACAGAGAATTGAACACTACCCAGTGTAAAAATTTCTGTGCAAGTGGCAAGACACTAACACGAGTTAAAATGACAGTTTTCGTATGAATCTGACGTTTACTAACTCTAGTTAATGTCGTAACCTAGTGTTACATTTTCTGTGCAAGTGGCCCTTAGACTATATATTTTTTAAATAAACAGTCGGCAATGTTACCTGACAAGTAAATTCGACAGTCTGTCCAACTAAAGCAGTGATGTTGCTCGGCTTCACTATGAAGTGAGGTCTTCTTAAAACTATTAACGCAGCGTGTCTCGATTGCCTCTCCCCGGCTATGTTTGAAGCCACACATCGGTACAGTCCACTGTCAGTCGGCAATGTTTCCAATATCTTCAAGCTACCACTTTCTGTTACTGTTACCCTAAACATTAAAAACTTTAGTGAAATAAACATTACAAAATAATAATATTCAATATTTATACCGGTGCGAAAAATGTTAATATATTTGATTCGATCCTGGTGCAGTTTTTTGATCAAAGAAACATTATAAGAAACCGAACCATAAGGCAAAATAATGAAGTAATTTCAAAAGTTCATTCGCCCGCACATGACTTACGTGAGGTATGTTATCTTCAGATGAAACTTTCACCAAGAATCGTATCGAATTAAGGCTGATCATTGAGCTGTCAAACGAAATGAATTAAAATATGTTACCTTCCATTAACTTCCGCATCATATAAATTTCCATCTTTCAGCCAATGCACGGATGGTTCTGGAACGCCTTTTGGTGGAGAACATTCTAGAACAGCTGGCTCACCAGCTGCTACGTGCACATCCCGAGGTTCCAATCTAAAGTCATCCCGAATCACTAAAAAAATAATGTATCAAAACTTACTTAAACAATGAAACTTTACAATAAGAACTAAATAATACATCAGTAAGGATACACTTACCAGCAACGTTGAGCGAAGCATTGCGACTGACAGCCTCGCCTGCCAGGTTCCGTGCCACGCACCAATAGACACCCTCATCGCTTTCTTTCTTGCCTCGATTTACTCTAAGGAAATACATCTGACCTATATAATATTTCCAATAACGTGTAAGATTACATAATGATAAACAGTGACTTCATTATTATACTAACGAACGAGTACAAACACCTCGCACAAGTGCTTTATGGGAACTATTATTGTGTCGTCCAAATCCAAAGGTACCTTATAGAAGCTGATGGTTACGACATTTTTATAATTGTTGTAATTCCTTTACACCTGAGCCTAGCATGAACAAAAGGGATTTAATCTTTCGCTGTAGACAGATCTAGGCAAACTGTTTATACATGCTATAAGAAACAGGAACTTTATTCAACCGTGAACACCCTTCACGACTCTATTAACTTTGGCGTAAAGGGTTCAAAGTTCAATTTTAAATTTATTTATCAAGCATCCAATATAAAACTCATAACGGATGTAAGAACATAAATGGTAAGTAGAATTATATAAAATATATAAGTATCAGCTGTCACGAGAATGCGAGTATTTATTTGGGCGGCCACATTTTGCAATTTTTTATTATTTCTAGACTTACCTCAGAAATAACAGCCCGTCTTCTAGCAGCACCCTATGGCCATCCTCAGCCGGTGGCAGCTGGGCGCCATCCTTGAACCACTGCACCAGGGGCTTGGGTCTTCCTTCCACCACGCATCGAAGAGTTGCCGGTTCACTGCGCCCCGATACTGTGTTTGATGGGTGCTCCTTGATGCGCGGTGCTCGATTTTGGGCTAAAAAAGAACATCTTACTTAAAAAAAGGAATTAAATCAACTGTTTTTGGACTAAATACAAAATGCTTCCCAGTAAAACTTTACATTTAACGGTCAATCGAAATCATACCTATATTAAAGGGCCTCCTGCAGCCGAATCCAAAAAAAAAAATCCAAGTTTTGATCTACAGTCGACAAAATGTTTTTTTGAAATCTTAGATAAGAATGATTATCTGTCAAATAGATACCTACCTATTTAATTTTATATTTTTTTTAAAAAACGTGATGAAAAATAGATTAATCCTTAACTGATATTTTCAGGAAGTTTCCCCAATGGCGTATTTGTATCGTGTGTTTTTTTTCGTTATCGTCAAGTAGGTAAAATTTATACTCTGTGATATAACTTTACTGATATATTAAAGTGATCATAAATTATGAACAATATTAAGCTTCCTAACTTTATTTGGCAGAGACGTAAATTTACTTCATTTATAGATTAGGATCATCGGAAAAAACTTCGAAGCTTATAAACCTCCAATCTCCAACTTCATTGACTGCTAGAAAGTCTCAGAACCGATTTATTTTATTTCAAATAAAATGATCGAGAAAAAGATAAAACTAGGGTAACATGTCCGGATTCGGTTTTACGACGGAAACTTTGTGTTATATACGAGTTTGAATACAAAAAGCCTACGCATAAGCCTAACTCTATCCATTCTCTGATATTATCTCTCGATTGACGTCAATGTGTTTGTAGATGACCCTATTGTTCGAACATTATGGCATTCGTTCTAAAGGTCACTAAAACTCGACAGACACGGCTGTATTCTCTGTAACATTCCTTATTTAAGATGCACATATTTAAGTAAATATCAACGTCAAACATTAATATGTCGAATAGGGCGTCGGTAGAATACATCAAGTGTGATGTAACCGATGCTCTCAAGACGGGATAACAACTTAGGAATACTTCGCATTTACGTAGTGTGACTATGATCCGATTGATCTCATTCACCATCACAATTAACGAGGTTTATTGTCAAGGTCGAACAAGCAGGAGCTCCATTTGCAGTAACTGGTTACTGGTCCTTTCAACTTAAACCAGTTACATTCTGCGAAGCGCCGAAATCAGGGAATATGAATTGGGTTGACGTTAGCTGCCGTACGGTCGCATCGGTCCCCTTGTCAATACCATTCACGTTGACAGAAGTTCTACAGCCGTTAGCGTTCGCAAAAAGCAAGTCTTCTAGGCCCACTAACATCAACTCTATTAGCATCGTGACAAATACCTTCCCCAAAAAACAGGAAATTCAGTAAGAATATCACAATCCATGTTTAATATTGTTTTTGTAAAAATAATGGCCAAAAGTGCGGGGACGTAATTAGTACGTTTTATTACAATACAAATTTGTAGAAAAAGGTTTCTTCAAATTTGTATTGTAATAAAATGTAAAAGTTATGTCGTTGTAGAAACAACGCAAAACCAATTACTATAAGATTCCTGTGCGACTAACTACTTCACTATTCATCGCAAAACAAAAATAAAAAGCAAACGAATACGCCTTTATTCCACCCACAAACAAAAAAGGCAATATATACCCATACGTCTCAACTTAGCCGCTTTGACGCCACGTTTAGATTAACCACAGATAACACAAGGTGTATTGTAATAACCTCCTGATTTATTTTTTCTGTCACCCGAAGCGCGGTAGTTGCTTTATTAATACTTGTCAGTGTCACTGATAACCCTAAGGCCGCCTTTACACCTGTAAGTTTTACTTACGTAAGTGACTTACGTAAGCAACTTACGATAAATTTTCAAGTGTAAACACTCGTTGTAAGTGACTTACTGTAAGTTCTTACAACTTACGTAAATTGGAAAATTGCAAGTCTAAACGCGTTCGAGTTTGTTTACGGAAGCGACTTACAACTTATCGAACTAAATTGATAAGTTGAGAACTTACAAAAAAAAAATGTCCTCCTCTAAACAAAAACAAAATAAAGCCTGGTCTCCAGACGAGGTAGAAACTTTAATTACTGCTTTTGAGGCACGTCCCATACTATGGGACTACAAAAATAATGAGTATAAAAACCGCATAAAAACAAATTTGTTGCATGTTGAACTTAGTGAAATATTTAGTACCACTCCAGAGGAAATTGCTAGAAAATTGCATAATTTAAAAGGACAATTTAGCCAAGAAGTGACAAAATTAAAGAAAAAGAAGAGCTACAGCGGTACTAATGAAATTTATGTGTCAAATGCGACTTTGAGAAGGCATTTTATTTACTGATTTAGTAAGCAATGTAAATGGGCGTGTAATAACTTATGCAAGTTTAAATTCACAAAATTTACATAAGCATTATTTACTGTAAGTTTATTATCAAGTGTAAATGCAACCGTAAGTAAATTATGTAAATATTACGTAAGTAACTTACAGGTGTAAAGGCGGCCTTACAATACGGCTATCTTGACATGTTTGTCTTTTTGTATCGTGCGAGGGTACAACTAATAATGTGCATTGATAAAGTAAACATATTAATAAAGGGATTCAAGATATACAGACGCATTAAAGTGAATGGCGTATGAAATGTGCAAAAAAAAATAAGTTTTAAGATGGATAAAGTTGCAGTTAATGCATTGATGCACTTAACAATGGACTATTCTAGCATAAGTATTGTCAATAAAACGCTTCTTATTTAACCTCATGAGAACCCGTGTACTTCACAAAGAACTTACCATAAAAATCAATCAATGTAATGCCTTAATTAGAATTGAATACGAATAGTGTTCCGTTTACAACTAAACGTCTTTGACATCTAGTGGTCACTGTTCTCAGTAGGTAAAGGCAAAATATACACAAATAAAGTTAAGAAAGCTAAATACCTAAAATCAATTTTAAAATTTAAACCAAGAGCCTTGCAATTAAATAATTTTGTTTTATAGTAGTTTTATTCCTAAAATTCACATAACGGTATTTTAACGTTTCATTTTTAAATATCAGGCATAGCGGCAAATTGCTTTACAGCATGTAATCAGTCGCAAACTGGCAAAGCTTGCAAAAAAAAGCTACACATGTGCCTTTGACTACGGTCGATTTGTTAAGATGACGCGCCGCCGCCTTATCAAGTGAAAACATGTGGGCGTAGGTACTTGTAAAACCGACTAAGTGACATTATCACTTTGTAATAAATGACATCTTGCTGATGTGTCGCAGGGTTCACATTTCATTGACGAGGTAGGTACTTAGTTTTTATTGTTTATCCAATGGGACATTAATGCAATATAAATGTATTTTCTAAGAAATGCTTTTAACAGCGGATGTCACTTAATAGTCATATAAACTTGCAAAAGAGTATTACTTGTACAAATATTTTTTGTAGCTTATTCTAAGACAAATGAAATAAAGTTTAGTCGGTTTTTCTATGGGAAATTAAGAGTAAACACAAAGCAATTTATATTTTTATCATTTTGCACGGCTCGCTGTATAATAACATTAACCTACCTAGATGAGAGATAATTTGATCAAAGTTGATTTCAACATAGCACCTTAATGATAAATCAAACTTGAATTGTCTTGTTATTCTTCTCGAGGTCAGCTGTCAGTTGCTCTACCGGACCCGCGGACTCTATGGTCAAATATGATCATGGACAAACCGTTACTTAAATAAGCAATAAGTGCTATTACAACCATTCTGGTGAAAAGTAATGATAATTGGGATTGACCAGAAAAAATAACTGACGGTTTTTACTTTCTCATTCGAAGGAATAGGAAATTTAGCAGACATTTTATGAATGACATGATTATTTTAAATTTGGGATGGCGTTTTCTAATAAATTACAACAATTAAATGATATCCAATGAAAAAAAGTGTTAGTAATAGTGTATTCAAACATACTATTTCAAGCTGTTTTCGCCTAACCCGTAAGATACACCTAGGAGGGCTTCAAGCCGAAAACGAAAGTCAAACAAAGGTTAAATATACTTTTGTCGATATATCCAAAATAGATAAATATTTCAAAAACTTAATAATTAGAACGGCTTTAAAACCCTATTCATCGAAATGGTTTTCGAATTGGAATAATTGTAAAAATATGAACAATCCCAATTATGCAGATTTAATGGATTTATTTTCTTCACAATTATTTTAATTTTTTACACTAAAACACTGCGATGACAACGGTCACATCTATTGAAATGACGTTGTATAGATTTTATATTATGCATCATCTAAAAACTTATCTTAAATTTATTTTATTCCACAGCTTACCTAATTAGAACTATGATGTACACAGCAAGGCAAACTAAGACCTTCCAAGCCCATGTCAGATCTCAAAATCACGGAAACACAATAAGTGTTTAACGTAATAAGTGTTTTTAATGCATTTTATTTATACTGAAACCCTCTTTTTAATCTGCAAAAGTAGTTTCATATAAAATAATCGCACAAACCTTAGGAAACATATCAATACTTCCATCCATATTAACACAAAAGCGACCGCATTTAACTCTGTTTTTTTGTTACGCTCCATAGCTAAACCGATTTTAATGAGCATAGAGACGGTTACACATAGTTGTACCGAATTTCACTACATCGAATTTCATTTCACCGATCGCTATTTTCTGCTGAAACTATGACTTTTTAGAATATATTAACCATTAATTTCACCACTTTGAATACCAAAATAAATTCACTCATGAGTCATGCAGCGAAATGAAAATCCTGCGTCTGTATAAAAGTGTTTTTATAAAATAATAGAGACCCGCATTGAGACAGTTTGAACCCCAACGAGCCTAATATGGCTGTGTTTATCGCGTGACAAAATGTGGACAAAACATCCGTTATTTTCTGACACATATACATATAAGTACGATAGTGATGGATGCTTTATCCACATTTTACATACATAGGTTATAGCGGGCTAATTTTCCGCAACTCGACGACTTAATATGCGCCTTTTTTGCGTGGTACATACATAGCGTTCCTTTACTTTCTCAACCTCGTATCGGATCAAATAATTAGATAGGAAAGTAGTCTTTATTCTTTAGAGAACATGAGAGCTTTTCCTATCTATCTATTCGATCAGATACGAGATTGAGGAAGTAAAGGGACGATAGGATACTTTTTGTGCCGGAAAATTTACCAATCTCAAGGAATAGCGATAAAAACCTACGCGGACAAAGCTTGTAAAATAGACGTTTTAAGATGGTTTTAATGATTTTAAAGCTTTTTAGAATAAAAAATAACTTATTTAAAACGCAATTCCTATAGTAGTTCCGTTTATATAGCACTAGCGACCCGCCCTCGCTTCGCTTCGGTTTATGTGAGTTTTCTGTAACACCCGTACATGAAACAAAATTTATTATACATAAAAACCTTCCTCTTGATCTACCATTGCTGCAAAATATCTGCTCGCTTTACCACGATAAAATAATATGTCAAGATTTTAAAGTGTAACACAAGTCAGACAAACAAGGAGACAGAGCGCACAGAAATGGTCACAAGACTTGACCTTCCTTATACGGCCGACCTGACAAATATTTGATAAGATAGTTGTCAAGTCTCATTTAACGCGGTCGATGCACCTGCACTGAATGCAGTTTACTACACTTCTATGAGTACACTCGGGTGATTACTGAGCCCTTAGTTTAAACGCTTTTAAAGTGTAGACTGACGACTAGTTTACTACACTATAGCAATTTATAATAAGTGTAGTGGCTGAAATTGCTGTAGTAAACTAATAGATTAACTGAGTTGACGTGAAACTGGGGTCTTTTAATGAATTTCAAGCAAATATTTTAGGAATATTTATGAAGCACAAGTAGACATTGCTTCAGTAATGAACATTTTGAACAATTTCTAAGTAAATCGTTAAAACCTGAACGAATCCAACGTATTAGTGGCGATCAAGTACGATTTTATTGTAATGTTAACACTAGTAAATAGAATGTTATCGGTAGGGATTGCTCATTATATTGGGATTCCTCATTACTGGTACCCAGTTTTTTTACGACTGTTGAGTTTTTCTTAAAAAAAATATAATTGGCCTTCCTTAGTATTAGTTAAGTGAGGAATTAACGAACTGAACTATCGTTTTATTTTTATCCAGGTAAGTATATCTCACTAAAATTATAAACGTGAATCCTACTAATATTATAAATTTGAAATTTTATGTTTATGTGCGTGTGTGTGTTAGTTTGTTACTCCTTCACGCTGCAACGGCTGGACGGATTTGGATGAAATTTGGAATGGAGATAGCTTATACATAGGATTAACACATAGGCTACTTTTCATTCCGGAAAATTTAAAAGTTCCCAAGGGAATGACGATAGTCGAAATCTACGCGAACGAAGTCGCGGGCAGAAGCTAGTTTCATCATAAATCATCGTAAACAATCGTTTCGCAATACACTTTGATGTACTTCTGTGTCTGGCTACCAGTGAGTAAGGCATTTATGAGTCACGTAACTATATTGAAGTATCGAGAACTCGAAACAAAACAATACACCTAGTTAAGGGGCATTTAAACAAGCCGAAACTATACATATATATGTAAAACATGAGCAGAATTTGTGTAGGTAGATGAATTTATACATGCTTTCCATTCTTTTTTTAGGGTTCCGTACCCAAAGGGTCCAACTGGACCCTATTACTAAGCCATCGCTTTCCGTCCGTCCGTCTCATGAACCAAAATAAGTACACGCTTAATATATTTCTATTGCCAAGAAAACAATATTTTTTTTATTATATTTTAATGCAAGAATGGTACTGAACGGGTTCGTGTGTAAGTCCGTCTCGCACTTAACCGTCTTTTTCTGTTTGGATCCTTTTAATCACGCTTTGGTTTGGGCAAAATTCAGCACATACAGTCCATAGGCTAAATAAGCATAATCAAGAATAATTTATTTCTTGGATAATTACTTTCTAAGGAAAAAAGCATTAAAAAGCCGCCGGCAAAAATAAGTATTCTATATTATAATTTTGACTGGACATGATGTAACTTGGCTGATTATGAGTCGGTTGAGTTTTTTTTTTTCATTATAGTAAGTGATTTTAGAATTAGGGTACTGTTCCACCGAGTAGGTACTAATAAACATTTCGTTAATGCTCGTACCGTCCAAGCAAAGTGTCGTCTTGTACCGTTGTACCAAAACAAATACAGCCGACGGCAATCTGCCAAATCCTGTGCCTTAACCTGTCTAGACGTATCTTTATAGGCAATATTTGGAACTGTAAACAGAGAGTTGAACTTTTGTGATGTTAAGTTAACTGTTTTCATAGCGAATTGGATGTGCTTTGATTTGGGTTTTATTTGCATTACTTGCTATTAGTTAAGCAGTAAATTAATCATCCATAATGCATTATAAATATGAGTTTATTTTAACAGAGACTTTATAGCCTGAATACTTGTATGCAATGAGCACTCAAGTAAACATTATAATGAAGGTTTTTGGGTTTGAGATGAGCCTGCGTTAGACTGAGACTGAAGTCTGAGATTATCTCATCTTATATACATAGTTGCGTCCTTTCGGATATAGTTCGATCACTCTAGGATCTTTTATACAATTCCACGCTTATGCACTCAGCTGTTTCCTTGCGCAGGTTTCCTTAAGACGTTTTTTCTTCACCATAAGAGCATCGGCTAATGTGCTTAAGTTAGAGAAACTCGTTGGTGACTGTGGGGGTTCGAACTCAGTACCTTACGACACGAGTCGACCCAATAAACCACCAATGCCTTCATCACCACATACAGGAACATTATTAATATCTGATCTTAAGTGAGATGCCCGTCCCAAGACAAGACATCTTACTTGTTACATCTCAGTCAAGATCATCAGTTTATTATTACGGGCCTACATGTTGCCACTTAATTTGTGCGTGGTTTTAGATTCTCATTCTAACTAACCAGTATTTGGGTTTTTTAAATTGGATCACACAGGGTTGCGGTTAGTGCACAAGTGGCACAACACTAAAGTCAAATATTTTCGTTTCATGAATGGCCCTAAGTTGTACAACTGTCAAATTTTCCGAGATAAAAAGTAGTCTATGTGCTATTCCAAACCATAATCTAAGCCAAATTTCATCAAGGTCCGTTCTGCCGTTGTATGCTAGAGTAACAAACATCCAAACTTTTGCATTAATAATATTAGAAAGATAGGATGGGCTACGGAGCGAGTACTTACCCACTTAACCGACTAGGTAGATTTACTATATACAGATTACAGGGTGTATACCCAGGAGTACCTATTCTCCTGAAAATTGGGTACTTACTTACTCATATGTTGGGTACAATGAGTAATTGCCCGCCGCGCCACCTGCCATCTCCGTAAGCAAACAAAAGGCTGAAGCGATTTACTTACAAGAACACCCTGCTGAGTTTCGGTCTATTGTCTCGCTAAGACCTGCATTACAATGCTGTTACCTATAACTTTAATTAAAATATGTACTTACAGCCAACGGTTCGTTAAAAGCGTTTCATTTTTGACCAATTTAACGCAAACGTTAACACTAATTAAACCGAACGTTAATAAAAAAAGGCACCATTGTGTTGTTAACGAACACTACGGAACATTTCGTTAATTGGTTTCATGGTACTTTAATTATGGACCGATGTTGTAACTATCTGATGGTAACAGAAGTGTTTGACCATGCCTCTATTACCAGTAATGGTTATTGTACCACCATTCAAAATACGGATCGAATATTCCGTTTTATAGACTTGAAAATATTGCCAAGGGTACTTCATAAGAGGAGTGATTTTTTTTATGTTTTGCGAAGACAAATAATGGCTAATATTCATACTAAGAAGTGATAATTAATCTTGCCTGGCCGATTTACATAAGTATATAAAAGAAGTCTGGACTTAATTTAATACTAATTACAAGAATTTTCGAGGGTGGTTGTGCCATAATAATACTTATAACTAAAGGATTCTTAACGAACATCACTTACATTTACCAAAGAAATGGAACACGGAGTGTCGTAGGCGTGGCAAAGGTGAGAGAACATAATAAAAGTCTACTAAAGTTAACGTGCGAAACGTTTTTCAAGAACTCCGCGGTGTTGTTCCAGGAAAGGCGGCAACGACCAAGGCACAGACATAAACGAAGCGGTTCCTTCAAACTTTAGTCCATAAACTACGGACTCTTTGTTCCGGCTGCTCTAGCTAAACAAACTTTTTAATGCTCCTCATATTTCTAAGACGCTGCACCTAAACACAAATTCAAAAAGTTTCTAAAATAACTATAGTTATTTACCATTTGTTCCATTCAGTCCAATTAAGAGTAAATGCACGAGTACAAAAAACACGAATTGGTTTCTTCCATTTATAGTGTTATCGCACTCATTAGCACCGACATCCACCATACTGCCACTGAATTACACTTAATTTTCATACCATCGATAAAATTTACATGTTTATCTCACTGGTAACACTGAATCATCACTGGCATCCCTTTATTTATTGTTTATTTTTCTAATTCGATTCTGAATTCAAATTTGAAAAGTTCGGTAAACAGTCGCGGCATCGCGTCCGTGTGCGGCGTGCGATCGTCGACGCGACCAGCCAGTCACAAGTCTTGCGTCGTACTATCGGGCCTCCCTCCCTAGTTCGGCGATCCCATCTCTGTTTACTCTCTCCTTAATGGGGGGGTACTAAGGCGCCTCACCGCTGGTCTTTCGTGAACTAATTCCTCATCACGGGCGGAATTAGTTCATTAATACTTTGGAGCAGACGGATCGCCGAACTTGCCATAGAGTCTAAAAACGAATCGCAAAGCTGCGGCTCAATCATCAATTCCCTCTTATTGTAATTTTTTTCGTTGTTGTCTTATCTCTTACTCTTGTGAGTAAGAATCAAACATGCTTTTATTTTTATTTTTATTTATTTTCGAGAAAATATTTATAAAGCAATTTTATACAATGATTGATATTTACAATATCCTGAGTAGGAAATAAATCTCATACATTATAGATAACAATCAAAAGCATTTCTATATTCAACAGGATCAAATCAAATATGATAATGATCTGAATAATTTCAATGCCACAAATTAATTCTAAACGCTATGTCAAAATCCTTATTCATTGTGAATAGAAAACCGCACCCAAAAAAGTAACCCTAAAAATTCAAAAGCGTGTTTTAAAAAGGAAGGGAAATAAAATACGGCTTATTTCATTTGATGCATTTGTCGAGTTAGCGCTTGCACACCGGGCGGGCGCCGACAAAGCCGAATAACGAATAAAAAACGTTCTAATTTCAAACCGGTCGCCCCTCCCAGCGCACGCGCATCCCTAGCTATTATGCTGAAGAGGTCATTCACAGTTCGCACAATAGTGCACACGGTTTTTTTTTAAATAAACGTGCCCTAAAAATCGATGTGCAAGGGTTGTATTTGTATGAAGGGATGAGTTGTTGTCATTCGGGCACGGTCATATTACGATAAATGCATCCGTCTAAGCGCCTAGTTTTAGACGTATTTATTGCCATTGCCCTCGTCCGATACATGACCTGAAATTGATCGAATCAATCATCTTTAGAGAAAATGAGAGGAATTGGTTTAATTTCTGTGAATACTGTCATTAATAAGGAAATCCGAGTTTAGGATTATTTATGTGTAAATATTAAAGAAATTATATATTTTTAATAAAAATGTTATAAGAGGTTTTAGAAACGATAAAAGTTCGCCAGTGTTGTCAACACGTGTATGAACCCCTGTGTTGCAGACGTGGGCAGGATACGGAAACAACTTTCTATTAGGTGGATCATTTGTTTGATTGCCAATTCGGAGGTATACAATCGTATTAGACTTGTACTTCCGCTCTGACGGCCTACGTGGAAGCATAACTGCAGCCATTATGGCTGCGAAGTGAAATAAGTCATGAAATGAGAGTAAATTAACAAATATGTAACAAGTTTGTTAAGAATCAGAGCAAAATACTATGGGTAGTTTCATTATAATTTGCCCTGAAGGTGTACAATAATGAGGCAGTTTCGCTTGTAAAGCAATTGATGCTCCTTCAATTTAATAGAAGCTAACAGCAATGGCCATCTGTCTGTTATAAAATATGTCAATAAAACAAGTTTTACTAAAAATCGTTCGATACACAATTACATATTCAAGCAATACGGGTAAGATATATATAGGTAGGTAGTTAAAATCACGATGTTTTGAACTAGTATCTAAAGAAAAAGAAAATGTGACAAAACCCTCGAAAGGTGGTAATGGCATCACACATGATAACTTCGCCTCAAATTATGATACTAAATATGGTAATGTGAGAGACCTCCGGTATTAAGTTGATAAGTTTAAAACTAAAAGGTCGACATTCCTCCATTTAATAAACACAATCTTATCAAGAACCGTTGATTGGACGCTAGTGATGCAAATTACTCGAAGACGTAAAGTTTACGAATGTGACGGAGTTATTTGGGACATTCAATTTACATTTTGAAAGGACTCGGAGCAAGCCCGTCGAGATTAAAAGATAATGGCGTCAAGTCGTATCAAAATAAAGGGGAATGACAAGGCTAATGGAGCGGTCTCCCAGCCGTAACGTTTCTCTTTAATTAACCGTATCTGTTAATTGTCGAACCGGTCACCGATCCAAGCATTACCCACGATATGAATATTACGAGAATTAATTCCACATTTGTATGTAAATTGTTGAATTCATGTCGTTCATAACTTCGAAGAACTCATTCAAGATTTCGACATTGTTCCATGATAACCACGAACATAAAAATAAGATATTCGCTTGAACAATTGCAGACTAAAGCAATAAACTGCATCCGAGTCATAAATAATATGAATTCGTCCTGTCCAAGACTCAGATTACGATACGATAATGTTAAAATCAAATTAGTACATGAAATCGTTTACATTTTGTTCGAATTGTAAGTACAACTAAATTCAGTGCATATGTAATCACTGTGTAAAAAAAAGTAGTAGCCGCACGGATGTCGTCTACGAGCTACGTGCCTATACTAGCAATTGAGAAAACACGTCCATTTTATTTTGACCCGACGATACACAACAAACACACCGTTAGCATCTCCCCGTTCCTACACAAACGAGAGGTGAGGAAGACCTTGTTAGGCTGGATTAGCTTAATATTTTATACCCTCTGCTACGCCGTTGGGTCTATAAAATGAACCAAACTTTGCATAAGTAAACAGTAACTGAGTAACCAGAAACAGTTTTCTAACCTTGTTCGATTTTAACCTTATTAGTTATGTTCAACGTGAGTTGCCTAAATAAGACAGAGTCATTCCGAGCAGTTTAACACCCTGGCTACAACAATTGTCAGGTTGTGGCAGATTTTGTCTAAAAATATGGTCGGGGACAAATTAAAATGTGGTTGAAATCATTCCAATGTTCAAATCCGACTTGTCTTAAACATTTCAGTTAATCAAAGCGCTCTTAGAATGACTCGGCAGCCCTTTATGTTTTAACGTTACACTTCCTTTGTTTATGACAATAGAGATTATGGTTTCCCGGGATATCGGATTCAGAGCATGATTCAAAGAAGTGGCCGGTGGTCTCGTCAGTCGGCAATCGAGCGCGGTGTGGACAGTCTCCTTCTGTTCTTACTCGTCACCGTCGAGGATACGCAGAACGCTAAACAAGGATTTCGGGAAACAATCATAACTTAAACAAAAATCTATACTTACTAATGTGTATGCTACACGGTTAATTTGTAGTTAAATGCAATTACATACTTTGCTGTAATGTATAAATTAAAAATTACTTTGTAACGTACTATCTTCGAGAACAAATTAAGATAGATACCCATTGTTAATATCAATAAGATTTAGGTAAATATTGAATAGATGAATCTTAGAAAGAACTAATTAAACTAAGCGAAGAAAGTGCATACGTCGTTATTTCCAAATTGAGTTACAAACGCGGCTGCTCGAACGCTATATTACGATAATTGAGGTGGACTCTGGTTTATGACATAGTTAAGCATTTTTATATTATATTGCGAGCATAATATGATGTGTGCCGCGGGTAAGGATGTAAAGTACTATTCGTCAAAATGAATTCAATCGTTTCTATGCGAGTTCTATGCAAAAGCCGTTCCTTATACTTATTTATTCGCTTATTTTTGTTCGCATTTACTGAGCAACAAAAAAATATATTACATTTAAAATACGAGTTGTTGACATTTTAAACATATACTCGTACTTTGATGGATAAAAATATGTAAAATTAGATAAGAAGTAAAGGAAATATGCAAATTTCTGCAAATAATTGCATATATGAATGCCAGATAATACCAGTAATGCCAAAATCGATGAACATCTAATCAACTAGGGTTGAAAACATTTTAAAATTCGGTATCCTTAAATACCCGCTCTCATCGATTCGTCCGCCTCTTTACCGGTATCTAACTCTAAGCTGTGCGTCGCCTATTGATTGATGAGCAGACAACTGCCGTGTTTTGCATTCAGCTATTTACGGGCATTTCCTCCGCTTAACCCGACGGTCGTGATTAATGGGACCCGCTGCCACCTATTACGCGATAGAGGCCGACTGATACCTGTTTTTTTTATCGGTATCGAATATTTGTATACACATATGATAAAAGATTCATCTGTCAAAATATTATGAGTTGGTTTTGTTATTGATTTCCGTTTGGTTAATTAATTAAAGATTGTAAATGACGATCAAATTAATTCTACATAACATATTCATGAGCTTGAACTTTCTTTGAAATAAGTATGAATGTAGGTCCCAATAACAGATAAAATACTATTCATAAACAATAAAAGCATACAAGTATGTTTGCTGCACGTTCATGCATTAGAAAAAACCTTGCTCATTTGCATGCTTACATCTAAAAAAATCTCACATTCCTTTTTTTCGACATGTCGGCGCCACTGCTCAAGCGCAACCACCACAAATACCGAAACCGAAACCGTCAACAGCGGGGCCTGAGAGACTCTATTTTCGTTGCTGAATCGGCTCGATGGATGTACGCTTCGCTTCAGACGTGGACAGCGATGTATTAAGCGAGATTGTGCAGCCAACTTGGAGGAATTGACGTAAAAGGCAACTCAGGAGCTATTATTGCGTCTGGTTTTTTGTTAGCCACAGGTAATGGCTACGGTTAGGCTATTGAAGTGAAAGAATAGATGAAGGTTGAGATTGAAAACAAATGCCGCTGGTTTCGCTTTGTTTATGTTGGAAGATAGGGTCTTACATAAGTAAGAAATCACGTATCGTTGATACATTCAGTTGCCATCTCATATATTTGTGGGACTAGACAAATTGCATTCTACGAACATTTACGCTGCAGAAATCAAGGAATAATATATTGAATTGACTTTCGTGTGTTCGCCTTTGTAACTATACAATTTGCTAGATTTCTGCTGTCGTTAGTTTTTACAGAAAACATCTTGGTCATTTTAATTAATGAGCTTTAAAATATCTGTACCAATAATAGATAGAATTTCGATATTTTTCAGCGCTAAGTTTGCTTCGAAATATTTGGTTGACATCCATTCCTGCGCTTCGTTCCTAAGACCACGCTTGCATGGGATACAATACTCGTATCCCTAGTAAATTAGTCTGTTTCTCTCCAACAAGTCTAGAAAAAAGAGGGACACTGACAGAGTACTTAACTATCTGATGTTCATTTATACGATACAGAAAATTTACCTTAATAAAAATGGCATATCACTACATAGTATAAAACAAAGTCGCTTACCGCTGTCTGTCCCTATGTATGCTTAGATCTTTATAACTACGCAACGGATTTTGATGCGGTTTTTTTTAATAGATAGAATGATTCAAGAGAAAGGTTTTTGTTGATAATTAATTCTGGTTTATGTACGGTGTAACAGAAAGCTCATATAAGCTGAAGCGAAGCGAGGGCGGGTCGCTAGTCAATCATAAAGTTACATTGTGACGTTTGAAAGTTTTACCTAATGGCGTTAGAGAACTTTAAGTTAGATAGTATTAAAGAATATTATGCGATATTTTTTTTTGCCTTATTTCCCTTTATTACCCAGATACAAATGAAAGGAAAGTATTTATATGAAAGCACAATATGCATTTACCTGTGTCACCTAACACTATACTATAATAAGATAGACTCCGCAGGTATTTCGTACGCCGCAGGCTAAACAATAACAACTTCTAGGAATTACTTCCCAATTAAAGTACCAAGTACGCTCGACAATAGCCCCTAATTCATTTTACAACGAAGCTGTTACACTATAATTGTTTAACAATTTCAAGCGGCGAGCAATGTATTGTGAGCGATAAATCAAACACAAGTATACTGTGATGTTGGTACCGCAAGTGCCTTGGCGCCTGCGCCTACGCTCCGACCTAGCGCCGCAAATTTTGTACTTACAACAAATTGTACTAACTCAAAATAGCATACGATCAAAATTTGTTTTAATGTTTACATCATAAAGTTGAATTTTAACTACCAAATGTTTGTCTCTAGGGTGATATTTTATCGGATTGCCACTTACTAATCGCTAACGTGTTACTACACGCTGTGGTGCAATAATTGTATGTTTTGTGGGATTTAACACATAAAATGCCAAGAACTCTATATTGAGTACAATTTGTATATAAATTCAGAAACCACAAAAGAAAATATCGCGCCATAGAACCGTCGAGATGCTATTCTATGTGACGTTATACATCAGTGATTATATTTATTACAGACGCTCCATAAGAGTGTTAGTCTTACATTACATTATACTAAAACGTAGCTTGTAAAATTAATCAACACAAAAGCAAATAATGTCGACAATAAATTGAAAATTACAATGAAAAAGTTATATTATAAATTATAAATAACCAAACCAAATAAACAAAATTGAAATAAAATAAATCTAGAATGTCAAGTGGTTCACAATTTCAGTCCTTTATTTTACACTTTACATGACAGGTCTGGCAATCATGTGTACGAAATTCCAGAGCTTCATTACAGGACATTTGAACTTAGTCAGTATTTTATTATTATTATTATTAAGAGCCGGATGTGTCCCAAAGGCTGCTGGGCAAAGGCCTACCCCACTTTTTCCATGTGTCTCTATTCTTTGCCGTCTCTGGCCAGTCCTTCAAAAAGGAATCCAAGTCATCCCGCCATCGCCAATGAGGTCTGCCGCGTCTGTTTTTTTTTTGTAAAAACCATACACAATCTGGTGACAAAAACATTTACATTTTCTACCACTATCCACTTTTGGGATACGCAGCTAGCCAGAGCAACAATTTATTTTTGTAGCCTATGTTGTAGAAACCCATTTAAAACTAAGATCATACCAAGTCTTAACCTGAAAGACCTCTCACCTGTAAACCTGTCTTGCCAGCACCAATATTTTACCTCTTAGGTATTCTCCTCGGACGTTTAAGAGTCTAAACGATGGGCGCTAAACATTTCATGTAGCCTTTTTGCCGGTCGGCGGTTAATAACGCATCGAGCGGCAAAATGCGTGGGCCCGCAAAGTTTTAATACAGGCTTGCCGTGCCGCGACTGCGGGAGAACACTAATTTTCAATATTTAAACCATGATGACGTGAATATTACTACGAAGGTTGTAATAACGAATCATGGTCTCAGGGTTTTTAGTTTATTTTAAATTTAAATTCCAACACCGGTTTATGCCGTACCCTTTAAGCGGAGAATCGAAGCGAAATAAAATAAGTTTTTATTAACTGCTAAACTACAGTGAAACTTGAAACGAATAAAAAACTGGCTGTTACAACCTTCACAACTTTATGGTTCGGGAACTTTAAACTGATGGCAAGTACCGCTCACTTTGTAACTGGCCGCCTTAGTTCTGGCGGTGAAAAAGAAAACAAAACGGCTTTTTCTTTCGCAGTTCTTATTTCAAATTCAGTTGAAATAAAACCGTCTGGAAATACGTCCGTGTCGGCTGCACTTTTTACGAGGAGCAGGCAGACGTAGTGTAACTTGTTCGCTAGTTTAGGGCTTTATTTTAATTTTCCTTGCACAAGCCGCCAGCTCGAGCTAAAAAATGTTTAACTACTTTACACGCGCCGGTAATATATTGTAGCGCGAACGAAAGGGAAGTAAAAAATGTATGATATTTGCGCTGCATGGGAACTTATCCAAGGTTGCACAGAGAAGGGAAACGACGGGCACACTGGTCTGGTGGTTAGTCTGATCGACTTTTTCAATCCCTTGCCAAATAGGATATCATTCTTCTGTGCATACAGTTTAGCACCGGGGAACCAAATGTTCCCTTTGAACCAAATTGACAGATTTCTTAGATACCTAACAGCAGATTACTCGATGCTGTAATACACTGTATAGAAAAAGGTCAAGTAGGGGTCAAAATGGCTTAAGTGGCAATAAATTGACTGTCAACAGTCTAGTGCCAAACATGGCACCTTTTTAGATATCACTAGTTTTGATGGCACATGAGAACTTAGCTAATTTTTGACATTTGTTTTTGTGCGATAGCATATAACATAATAGTTATAGTAGGTATATACTTAGTACAGATTTCAATGATAATGCCTAAAGGCTAAAGCTAATTACCGAGGCTCAAAACCAAAACAATGCCTTACTCGCGTACGGTACGAACTTAACCGCGTATAAATCAAGGCGTCTAAACAATACTGCAGGCGCCGCCTCAGACAATGGCGCCTCAGAGTTAGCAGGCGCGCTATTCTCTCAAAAACAACGGACGGGTGGACGAACGAGCGAAATCGCAGCGGCGAGTTTCAGCAGTTCCGTCAGAGCGAACAAAACACATTTTAGCGCGTGCATTTTGAACTTAGCAGCATGGTTTCTGCCGATGGATCGAATGTATAAGGCTTCTTTTTGGCAGGCAGAGAAATGCTTTTATAGCATACAAGAATATTTAAATTATAATTAAGATATAAATAGAATTATTATTAGAATTGTAAATAGAATTAAGCATTTAATTTCGCATGCAGTGTATGGCAAATTTTAGTGATACCAAAATCAAAAAATATAATAAAATAAATGAAATTTGTGAAATAAAGTAATTTGAATTTCAATTTCTGACGGGACTACCTAAACTCGCCGCTGCGATTTCGCTCGTTCGTCCGCCCGTCCGTTGTTTTTGAGAGAATAACACCCCAGGGCCCAGGCTATTTATTATTATATATTATTGCATTAGTACGAAGATTCAATAGAATGCGCCTTAGGTAACCCAAAAACAATGAATTGACGACGTTTTCAATAAATTATTACTCGTGTGTTTAAAATATTTTTCTAGGGCGGATTCGACCAAACTGGAATAAGACTTAATCCGAGATTAGTCCATAAAAATTCGGCGTTTAATCTAGGTATAACACCTTATTCCACTTTGGTGGAATTCCAACCTTAGTGACGTAAGTTTAGCAGATCTAGACACCATGCATTTTTCGAAAGTTAAAGACAGTGTTGTGAATAAAATATTACCAAAGCTACAGATTAAGCGTATGGCAGGTTCCTTCGATAATCACTACATAGTATAAAACAAAGTCGCTTCCGCTGTCTGTCCCTATGTATGCTTAGATCTTTAAAACTACGCAACGGATTTTGATGCGGTTTTTTTTAGTAGATAGAGTGATTCAAGAGGAAGGTTTTTATGAATAATAAATTTTGTTTTATGTACGTGTGTTATAGAAAACTCAAATAAACCGAAGCGAAGCGAGGGCGGGTCGCTAGTATATTTATATTTTACTGATAACCCATTATTTTATCGAATTTCACTTCGTTGATTCTATCGTTTCAATAAATTTAATTTCATCGAACGCTATTTTCTGCTGAAATCATGATGTTTTCAGGATATCTTGAACATTAATTACGTAGGTTAGGTTAGGTTAGACTTGAGACTACGAAAAAAAAAACATGCCGCGAGAAATGCTTTTCGATTAAATGAAAATTCTTGAAACTTTGTTCGTTGAATGGTGTTTCGATAAAATTTGCATTTTTCATTTTTAAGTAAGTACTTTTGTTTTGTTTAAAATTTGTAAGTTAGCTTTAGTCATTTCAGAGAAAAAGGGTCTTGACAGACAGACTGCCAAACGAATAGACAGACGGATATAAAGTATAGGATCCTAAGAAAGTCACAGTTGGCAGCAAAAGTACGTTTCAAAAATGAAATATTTAACAGAAACTTATTTATTACCTGATCCAATACATATTATTATTGTGTTAAGGGGAAACTGCCATATTGTTGGCACCCTACAGATAATTGGCACCGTGTACTTTATTTCAAAGTATAGGTGATAATTGTACACTACTTGCCAATAACTGTCATGCCAATAATTGGGTGTATTTGAATTCGTTTCACTAAATCAAAGCTTAATATATTTCAATAAGTACAATAAGTACTTTAAATCAATTCATGCGCTCGACCGGAGGGGTACAAATAAGATAAACAAGGCCCCTTTTTGATAGAGAGCTTTTTTCTCATTAAATGCAGTCCTAATCCCTCTCCCAATTATACGAAGCATAAGCATGCTTTTCACAAGCCCTTGTATGAAAATCTCTTAGCATGTTTAAATATTAAACGTCGTATTATTATGGTTAAAATTAAAAATTATGTTTGAACGTTTACTTAGTTACCTACTTAATATTTGGCAGGATAAAAAATTATTGAATATTATAATATATTCCTAAATCAAATTAATAATAAACCTTAACCCCCTTACTTATAAACGTGGAATGAGCTTGGAATAGTTTATGCCATCCTTTGTCACTTTCTGTCAGATGCAAATGTCACAATTACAGATAAGGACAAAGCATGGCATAAACTATTCCAAGCTTATCCCACGTTTCTAAGGAAGGGGGTAAGTTTGCAATAAACTAGTAGTTATTTAACTCGCATACTCACTATGAATATATTTTTGTCATTAAAATTACCATTAATTCATTATAGATTCTTCATTATAAGGAAGGACCTTTATTACTATCAACAAATTATAATTAATAGTTTCAATCACGGAATTTTTAGTTTAAAGTGTAACAAAATATTTTGCATAAATTTAGGTTAAAACTGATGTAAAATTAGCTTATTTACCTTCCTAAAGGGCTTCGTACACATAACAATCTACGCAGTAAGCAATACGCAGTAAGAAAGGCAATTATCACTTGCTGACTGATTTAAACGATCATAGTTTTATAAAGGTACTCATGGTAAATATTAATAAAAAACTAAATATAAAGGCAATCCATTTTCGATACGTATATGTCAAAATTAAAACGCGAAATAATTTTATAGACCCCACTCTACCAATCGAAACAAAGGATTTCCGAATGAAAACGTTTCGTTTCAATCGAATCGAAACATTTAATCGGGCTGTGGATTTTTATCACATGTCGGAGGTAATGATTCGTCCAGGGACAATGGGCCATCCAGGCTGGGACCTGTCTTATAACAATCCCAGGCTCATATCTCGTTCACCCATGAGATTTGAAATTGAACTTTGTACCGCACTTGGAGAGGTTGCTTTTTCTACTTAACAGCTTACTAGGTGAGATATTGGGTAAGTTATCAGTGGGTATCGTAACTTACCTCAGTACAAGCGAATGGCCGCAGCTCGAACAAAACGGACACGTGCTGGGCCTGTGATTGTAACTGAAAATATGTATTGTGGGGAAATAAACGAGAAAGTTTATCTTTTGTTAGAAAATAAAAGATTATTTGAAAGATTTGGGACTATGTAAACATTGTAAAGGATATCAAACGAAAATACAATATTCCACATTTATAAACAAGCTTCAAAGGAACGAAGGTTCTGTGTTATAATTAAACTAGCGACCCGCCCTCGCTTCGCTTCGGTTTATGTGAGTTTTCTGTAACACCCGTACATAAACCAGAATCTATTATACATATAAACCTTCCTCTTGAATCACTCTATCTATTAAAAAAACCCGCATCAAAATCCGTTGCGTAGTTTTAAAGATCTAAGCATACATAGGGACAGACAGCGAGAAGCGACTTTGTTTTATACTATGTAGTGATATGAGTTTTATATTTTACAGATAGCACATTTAAATCAACTTGAGCGTTGTTTTTTTCCTTTGTTACATATATTTTATTTCTACGCCTAATTCATCAGGTCCAGGAAATACAGAATTAATATAAAAACATGTCGTCAAAACATTTGGTTAGTTTTCTAACATTTCTACCGCACAGTAAAGTTCTCATCCCATAAAATTTAAATGGGATTTTTATCTCAACCAACGCAGATGAAGTGACAAAGCTCGTTTGCTTCTTGACTAATATGGTACGTGATACTTGGGCGAGAGATTTATAGATCGCATTTATTTCGCATACATGTGTCGGACATCAGGAGCTCCCGGGAAGAATCAACTCCGCTCACATATTTCTACGATTTCTCCACGTCTCATTTGTTACTTGGCCCCAACTTTTGCACTACGTGAGGAAAATGTGGAAACCACCGCTGGATCTCGATATATTTTTATGTGAGACTTTATTGATTGGTTATTGCAATATATTGCGGGTCTTTATAGTTAAGTCATCTTCGTGCCTTTTTCATTATTTATTAGTCATATTGGTTATTCGCTTATCTTGGACGAAGTTGAATGAGAATTTGTGTTCAAAACGCGTTATACAAAACAGTACATTCTGAGATAAATGCCAAAAAGCTATACAAAACAACTGCAATATCTTTTAGAATCTTCAATATCAACAATTTTAAGTCATTATGTATTTACTACGTAAAACTACGCTTACAAATTAGTCCCAGACTTTAATTAAAACCGTAACTTTGTTACAAATTTGTCTGCTCGTTCATTATCCAACTTTGCCAAACGACCGCTAAAGAATTGACTGCGCGGTAAGAGCTCTGCTAATAGCCGCTACTATCCCGGGACTAACTAGTTACTACGGAACAGTGTCCCGGACCCGTCCCCCGGGCTTCAGAGAGCACTCCCGGGTCCCGGGGGACCTCGGTCAGCTCTAATGCGATCTGTAGCTTCTACATAATCTGCGATTTATTCCACGGTGAATGAGGAACATGGGTTTTCACTTGCTTTTATGAGTTAATGTTTAATTTTTAATACGCTGTAAAAAGTAAGGTCGGTTTTGTTATTTTGTGCGTAGGTATGCACATGTATGCAAATAATTAATACTTAATGACATTAAGAGTCGTAGGATTTTGTGATGATCTTATTTTATATTTTTGCATTGTTTTGTTCCGGGGTGAGGATAAGACAACCGGTGAAATTACTAGAATATTCTCTATTCCCCCTTAGTCCCAAGGTTTGGTAACGCATTTACTTGGGATTACAGTCTGGAGATTGTAGTCTTGAGAATGCAAAATGTCTATGGGTTTCAGATCCTACTTACAAGTACCATCAGTGGCCCGTTTTATAAAGCTACAAATAACAATTTACAGGTTACTAGTTTCCATTTGACACAACCTCGACCAATGATGACCAGCCATTTGAGCAGTGTTGCCAGTTTAGACCTGTAAAATGGTTACTTGTAGCTTTATGGAACGTGCCACAGGTAGCATGTATCCTCATATACCTTCACCTTGACATAAAGAAGTAAATAGTGTAAATATAGGGCATACGGGAATTTTTGCCTCTACGTTTTTTTATGACTACTATAACTAGATGTATGGACAGTGCACTAACATGTAATGTATTGTCCGTGTCGCGTGTCAACCGCAGGCGCCAAGCGTCTACGTCGTTATTCATTTGTTCCGTCTAAAAACCCTTAAATAATTCCACCACTGGCGTGCTCGAGTGCCAAGCCATCTGCCTGCCAAAGGAACCACTGATTATATGCTAATTTAAGTGTTATCTTTACACCAACTTAGGTAAAAACGGCTGTGCGAGTTGGACTTGGCAAAATATATAGCTGAAAGTATGAAAGTTATGTAAAAAGAAACCAGGTTTGTGTGGAATGAAAGGAACTATAGAGAATTGGAATCTTCGTTGGCAGTCGGATTACTGTTGCCTCGCTGTGGATCTGCAATAGTATTTATATTAAACTCTTTAGACAGTTCGCAACTTTGTAGAAAATTAACTGCTACTTACTGGATGCGTAGTCAAAACAACAGTATGGATTTTCTTACAAACATTGCACTAACTTAAATAATGTATGACAAAACCATGGGCGGTAAATTCACGTAGATACTAACGTTCTTATAGTTAGAGGTGTCAGAAAACATCGTACATTCAAATATATTTTATTACACACGTCTCCAAATTGGCCCACTGACATAAAGCGAGAAATATCATATTTTTACGATCATGAATTAACATACAAGGCGAGGGAATGCAAGTATGACGAGGAGGAAACTTTTAATATATTTTTATGAAAGGCATTTTTCGCGCGAACCTTGAATGATTAATAACCGGCACTTCAGCGGCGGAGCTAATTCTGAAACTTTTCACAGAAATATATTTTTTAATTAAGGCCTTGCTTTTTTGAGCCGAGGAGATTTATCTAAATAAAGGGTTCTGTAGCCCGTGAATTTTGTAAGACATAATTATGATGAAAAGTTACCTCTGCGGGAATGATAACAATGTATTTTTATTGTTAAAAGCATAGTACCTACTGTAATATTGTTTTAAATGTTATTCAGGAAATAAAAAGTTATCTATGATTTTACAGTGTAGTGAGGATAATTTGGTTACTGGGGGGTTATTATGACATGACTATATGCAGTTCATTTTACGGCGAGTGTAAAGGACAGAGCTAAAGCAGTTATATAGCTATGTCCTATTCTCTCAGCGTAAAATGAACTGCATAGCTACGTCATAATAACCCCCCAGTACCGTTAAAGTTATAGTAATGGCTGATGTTCTTGGATAACCTATCGCTGTGCATTTTTACGGGCTGATTAAACGAGCAACTTTTTCTCTGCAATGTGTCGCCGGCAACGCGGCAACCATACGCATTTTTCTCTGATGTACGAAGAAAGAGTAAGACAGCAATAGTTGCCGGCCACAGATTGTCGTGAAAAGTTGATCGTGTACCAGCCCCTGGTTACAAATAAATATAAGATGAAATGTTAGCCATATGTACGAGGGGCGGCTGAAAAGTTCTAAGCCTAAGGTATTTTGAGGTTGCATATGCGTTAGCGATACTGGCCACTAAAAAGACCATTTAAAAAGTTAATAAATAAAAGAAAAAAATGTCGTCTTTTGTTTATTACCTACATCTCGAGATATCCGACGCTAAAGGTCATCATGTGTGAATTATCAACGCATATCACGAAAATTGAGCACCGTGCAGTCATTAAGTTCCTCACGAAAAGTGACAAATAGCCGAAAAGAATTTTTGAAGAAATGTCTAGTATTTACGGTGAATCTGGCCCTTCTCATGCCACTGTTAAAAAATGGAGTCGACTTTTTAAACTTGGACGGGAGTCGATCGAAGACGATCCTCGCTCAGGAAGGCCAATATCGGTTGTGACTGAAGAAAATACTGAAAAAGTCAAAAAGTTAGTATTAGAGGATCGGAGAATTAAGGTTTGGCAAATAGCTGAAGCCTTAGGTATTAGTAAGGAAAGAGTTGGAGAGATTTTGCATCAACATTTGCATATGACAAAAGTAAATGCTCGTTGGGTCCCGAAAATGCTCACAGCTTTCGATAGAGAACGTCGTGTTCAAACTTCTCAGGCATTTTTAGAATTATGTGAAGAAGGTTTAGATGAAGTTTGTTCCCACATAGTAACTGTTGATGAAACATGGATCAGACAGTATGATCCAGAGTCGAAGTCTGAATCTATGCAGTGGATCGAAAAGGGTGAAAGGCCGCCAAAGAAATTCAAGGTTCAAAGATCGGCGTCTAAGCTAATGGCCACCGTGTTCTGGGATTGCGATGGCATTCTTTTAATAGACTATTTGGCGAAAGGCTCTACAATAAATGCACTATATTATGCTGAGCTATTAAGAAAAGTGCGACAAGCCATAGTCGAGAAACGAAGGGGCAAACTGAGCAAAGGCATTTTGTTTTTGCAAGACAACGCCCCCGTTCACACCGCTCGTGTTGCCAAGCTTGCTCTGAAGGAAACTGGCTTCGAGGAAATTGATCATCCACCTTACAGTCCAGATCTGGCCCCTAGTGATTATTTTCTATTCAGCAATTTGAAGAAAGATTTAAGGGGAAAGCGATTTGGCAGTGATGAAGAGATGAAGGCGGCTGTACAGGAACATTTTGACAGCCAAAATAAAACTTAATTTTTAACGGTCTAAAAGCATTATTTAAAAAATGTAATAAATGCATTGAATTAGAGGCAGATTATATTGAAAAATAAAAATAGTAAAAAAAATCTGAACATTTTTTTTCTACCTTAGGCTTAGAACTTTTCAGCCGCCCCTCGTAGGTAGCTACTGTTAAAGTATATTGATTTTCAACTGATAGATTTATGTTCTACTTAGATATCATTATCAAATAACGATGAATATATCGTCAATAAATAACGATAACGATCGGTCCAACGTTTACCGTATTGTTTTCCTTAAAGAAAATGAATATCCGGGGCTACATCATCGAGGAAAATGCTCATAACCGAAATTCAATACAAGCGCAGCTCATAAATCGCGAATGCCCTGTAATAAATCGGTTATCCGATTTATTTCCCACTGAAATAGCCTCCAACCGAAATTGGTTTTTGAATAACGATTTGGATAAACACAAATAATTCGAAAACGTAATAACAATGTTAAATTTCGTGCTTATTTTAACCGTAAATGTTCAATTATGCTGTCGGAAACTTTGCGTATAAAATTACCTTAACTATATGTACTACATAAAATTATGGTAGTGTAAAAAATCATCTCAAAAAATGTATACGTAAATTTTAACAAACACAGTATAAGAACCAAAAAACATACTTACTTGTCTGTTTCAAACATGCAGACAAAGATAAATCTAAGTAAGAATAATATGGTCACAATAATGGTGAAACTCTGTTGGGTCTATTTATTTGCGGAACCACTTAGAATAATAGCATGAAATAAGTGGCGTAAATTCCAGTAAACGCGGTAATATATTTCCCGTTTGCCGTATCTTAAATACAAAGCTATCTCCCTAAATTACAAACACTTAAAGCACTCCCAAGAAAACACCACTCAACTGTTCACACAGCCGTTCTAATTTGACAAAACAACATCACACTTTTTAAACACATTTTTATTCAAGCGATATAATATTGTTTTTGGTCTGCCGAGACTTTGGGCCCTTGGCCAATTGGTAAGTGGGCTGTTTATCAAACCATCTTCCCGGTAATCACTCGGCAGATCTTAACATAATACGCGCCAGCTGCCGTTTTATGGGTGCATCTAAATTATAACCCGAGGGCGCAAATCTCATCTTAGGTTTTAAACGCGATCATTCTAATTTAATGTAGTATAAAATATACGATAGACCTGTCTCGTGGAATTGAATATTACGGTGGTTGTCGTATTGATAACAGATGCCTTTAATCTGTCGTTTGATTAAGTGATACCTTAAGGGCAAAAATGCTGTTTTACAATTCACTTGGAATATAAGAGCGATGCTTCAATTTCTACCGAGAACTGCGTTTAAATTAATATTCAAATCGGTTTTCTTATAGAAAGTCATGTCTTCATTTTGAACTAGAGCGTAACTATAAGCGATGTGCTGCGGCTTTGCCGTGGTGAAATCTGAGTTTTAGATACATAAACTTTCAGGAAAAAATAATCTGGATAATGGCAAAACCGCATCAAAGTTTAGAAGAGCTATGAGCACGAACAGACAAAAATTGTTTTTATTGGGATAGTAAGCTTTAGGTCCAAATCTCAAAAAATCTAACGAACCTAACCTATCAGTAACGCAAACAAGGTGGTAATTTGGCAAATCAGTATTTTTGAAATGTAGTCGTTAAACGATCTGGTCGTAGTGAGATCTAGGCACAAAGCGATGTAGTCAGATCGAGATGTAGTCACAAAGCGATCTGGTCGTATTGCGATCTAGGCACAAAGCGATGTAGTCAGGTCGAGATGTAGTCGCAAAGCTATCTGGTCGTATGGCGATCTAGGCACAAAGCGATGTAGTCAGATCGAGATGTAGTCACAAGGCGATCTGGTCGTATTGCGATCTAGGCACAAAGCGATGTAGTCAGATCGAGATGTAGTCACAAAGCGATCTGGTCGTATTGCGATCTAGGCACAAAGCGATGTAGTCAGGTCGAGATGTAGTCGCAAAGCTATCTGGTCGTATGGCGATCTAGGCACAAAGCGATGTAGTCAGATCGAGATGTAGTCACAAGGCGATCTGGTCGTATTGCGATTTACGCACATAGCGATGTAATCAGATCGAGATGTAGTCACAAAACGATCTCGTCGTATTGCGATCAAGGCACAAAGCGATGTAGTCAGATCGAGATGTAGTCACAAAGCGATCTGGTCGTATTGCGATCTAGGCACAAAGCGATGTAGTCAGATCGAGATGTAGTCACAAAGCGATCTGGTCGTATTGCGATCTAGGCACAAAGCGATGTAGTCAGGTCGAGATGTAGTCGCAAAGCTATCTGGTCGTATGGCGATCTAGGCACAAAGCGATGTAGTCAGATCGAGATGTAGTCACAAGGCGATCTGGTCGTATTGCGATTTACGCACATAGCGATGTAATCAGATCGAGATGTAGTCACAAAACGATCTCGTCGTATTGCGATCAAGGCACAAAGCGATGTAGTCAGATCGAGATGTAGTTGCAAAGCGATCTGGTCGTATTTGCTACCTAATCCTAACGAGATGTGGACCTAAAACTTCTGTACCTTTTTATTTGGCACCATTTCGAAATAAAACATACTATTATATTCATTCAATAAAGTTTAACAAACCCTAATTTTTAAATGAAAATGAATCTTACTAGGACAGCAGCAGTTAGTGGTGAACAAATAGGGGCTATATATAAAAAGCGTGAAACGGAAGCGAGGGGCGCTTCAGGAAATAGCGACCATTCTTCAGGCGCTCTGATTGGCGCCTCGAGTTTCCACACGCTTTATCTACTTGCTAGGAAAATTATGCACTCATTTTCACTCAACTTTTTTTTATTCGTTACAGTAAATTTACTTCTAACAAGCCTCCATTGTTTGCGTAAAATATATATATATATATTTTTTTTTTTATGGCATAGAGTAGACAAACGAGCACACAGGCCACCTGATGGTAAGTGGAAACTGTGACCCATAGACATTCGCATTCACAAGAATGCAATGCAATCCTAAGACTGCAAATGCGTTGCCAACCCTGAGGACTAAGATGGAATGCCTCTATGCTAGTCATTTCACCGGCTCTCTTATCCCCAAACCGGAACACAACAATGCGAACACTGCTATTTGGCGGTAGGTTAATGGATAAGATGGTGGTAGCGATCCGGACGGACCCTGCACAAGGTCCTACCACCCGCAAATTTATTATACTAATTACTGTTTTGTTAATGTTTTTGTTTTCCATGATGAAAAAAAGCTATAATCACTAGGTATTCAGTCTAACAACCACTCCTACCTACAACTCCACCGATAAAGATACTTTTATAAATTTTCTTTGTTATTTCATATGAGATAAAATACATTAAAAAAAATGTGATAAGTACAACAAAATGTTGCAATGCCAACAGTTAAAGCCGCCATTTTTTTCAAATTGTGTTGAGTTTCTAGAATGACTTTATTTTATACGTCGGTTGACTTTTCATCAACGAAAGGGGCACTTTCTAAAAGAAGAGATCATAAAACTGTACGTCAGCAGGTGCCCCGAACGAGCTGCGGACCTGCGACTTCCTCCGAGTATGGAATTGTGAACATTAATATCAGGACGATCGTAATTTTCCCTCGTAAATCTCATGTGAGGAAAGACGCGAAGTTTTATAGCGACTTCTTTTAACCGAATTTTCTTTAAGTTATAAAGACTTTTAAATTATCATTCCGATTATACCTCACTTGATTAATCCTTGTACTTTGTAAAAATGGTTTCGATTTATAGACTTTAATAAATCCCGTAACATGCTCGTAGAAAAACGGAGTCTGATTACGGGAAAGTGGTGTAAATATTCTTGGACGTATGTAGACCCATATTTACTTATATTGAAACTTACATATTTACTATCTCACTTTCGTAGTTTCGATGGCGATGAAATCGTTGAAATGAAATAAAAAAAGTAATGTCATAAATAAAAACAAAGTATATTTTCAAAAGCGGATAAAAGCGGCAGTAAATGGCTCATCATCACTACATGAATGCACGAGAAAGGCGGCCATCAGAGAAGGGTGGCGGCGTGTTGTGAAGCTTGCCACCAACACCTGAAGTGATGACCACGACCACTCTGTCAAGAGTGATACCGACAAGGCAGAAGATATTATCAAAATTATCTAACTGAAAAACTGCAAGAGTTAACCATATTTCTATCACAATAATAGTTACTTTAAGACAATGACATCTGTAATAAGTACGAATAAGTTAACGAACCTACTGGTTCATTTAAATTCAAAACCATTCAAAATAGCGCTGAAAACTTAGTCCTTAAGATCGTCTGCAGCTGATAACATTCCCGTTGTAATAGTCGATTTGCTAGTGAAAAAAGGCACTAGAGAGCGAAGTAAAAAGAGGGGAAGTCGATAAGGCCACTGAGCCCCGCTATCTGGGGTCATAAATTACGCAGACACCCCGCCAGGTAGTCCCGGCCAAGTACTTCGAAACGCTATAAGAATTCCAGGAAATGAACTGACTACGTGATCCAATTGCGATTTAAGGTGCACTCGATAGGCACGATGCGGACTCCCAGGTTTAATAGAAGACTTTTTTGGGATCAGTTTGTTGATTGGGTTTTCTAAAGAGGTTCCATGTCCCAGGGGTTTTTGGAAGGTTCGGTGTAGTTTTGAACAATGTTTCTACGCGTATGCTAAATTTATACAATAAATCACTCAATTCCTGACATCCGCATGCGACCACGTTTGACAGGCGTGTCGATACAATATTGGTAAAGCTATCAAGATACTGTGTATGATATCATTCAAATTTCTCACGACACACCCTTCTGCGACAAGCTGTAGGGGTTGTTTCGGCATGGCATATTTATTTCGGGCGTATTTTAGATGTGTTCAGAATGAGTTTTGACAAATATCTGCAGGTGACGGGTAGATCTGCGGTTTCCCCAAAGGATGCGTTTGACGTATTGCTTTGGTAGCGGTTTGGGTAACATGCGGGCTCTATAAATCACGACCAACTACGCAAATCCCAGCAATTTGTCTTCCCTTCCCTTGTTATTTGCACAATCGTTATTCAATTAACTAGCTTTCGGTGAAATATTTATGACAGTCTTGAATATTTTACATTATAAATGAGATGAATAAAGACATTGTGAAGAACACGTGCACGGTTGGTAAAGGAGTGAAGGAATTTGATTATGTTTTTGACGTGACTAAATACTTCAAACCGGACTATCATTGACAAACTTACCTACTGACAGTCTAGGTGATATAAAAGCTAAGTTAAACTAGACGACCTATCAAATTTCAAGCCTTGACTCTCAACGTTTCGTGTAAACTTTCAATGTACAGCAGTATACAAACGCGACATTTTCTCTGAATAATCTACAAGGAAATAATTGAAGTACATTACGCCACAATAAAATCCAACAAGCAGTAAACCTTAATTTAATACGTGCATTAAAATTATTATCCGAATGTAATAAAACCGCCATTAAATCGCACTTTCGACACCTCGGGCTACCGGCAGTGTAGGCGATAGCCGGTATTTATGGGCCAGATAAAGGACGAAAACTTGTTCATCGGTTCCCCATTATCCTTAATAAGTATGGATTAGTAGGGAGAGGCGTCGCAGACCACGTCGTAAATTAGCTAAAGCCTTTGTGATGGTACTTTATTATCTAATTTTATGAACCAGGTCTTGTTTGGTAAGTGTGCTTTACGGCTCATTTATTGCCTAGACTAGTTGATTGGAGACACGGAGCAGCTTTATATAATCAAGTCATCGTAAACTGCATGTTTTATACCCTTAGTAATTTAATAGTAACCCGCGCTTTGTGAAATTCTTCCGTGTTATTTAGTGGAGGGATGTGAACGGTAACAGTTGCTGTGGTTCACACCACATATGAGTATATCATTAAAGCCTAGCATATTTTAGTCTTTTTTTTGCAAAAGATAATAACATTTTATAATTCTTTATTATTTTACAAGCTTTTATTTAACTTGCACTGCATGTATGTATGTAAGGGTCAAATCTTGCATGTTAAATTTGACCCACTTCCCGGTTACCGATGAAGCTGAAAAATGGCACACGCCTTAAGTTTTGATGATAATACAATAATATAGTATCATCGAGCTGGTCTGATGATAGAGACTCAGGGTGGTCATAGGAACTCCTTAATTACAAATGATAAACCCGTCGTGTTAGGGCTTCTTAGAATGGTTTTGACAAGTTGATGACGACTGTGCAAAAAAAAGTACAGTCAGCATCAAAAGCTTGTCCCAAAAAGGTTTTTTTTAACAGAAACTTATTTAAATTTCACCCTCACTAGAAATATGCCTTTGATAAAATATTCCTGTTGTGAGAACCTACCCGATTCAATCAAGATACAATTTTCCCGTACAACGTGTGCGAGGAGGCGGAAAATATCTAAGAAGTTGGTAATTTGATCGGGGCATAATCCAATTATTTCCGCGCCGGGTCACGCGACATTATTGTAGATCTTCTCAATATTGAAGCCCTTCTTCGTGTTTCCCCGCAGTCTGCGCCTCTGAATATTGATTGAGCGGAGATTTTTTACTTCGACGCTAATTTAAGGGGTTTGTATTTTTTTGTCATAGCCTGCGACGATTCTTACGTGTCTGTTGGAATAATTATGGAATATAAAAAAAAAAAGTAAAAAGGAATGCACATTGTTTTATAGAAAATTTTATTCCACGTGTTGTTCGTCGTGGTGAAATTTTAAACTAGTGAGTGTCCTGAGTTTAGGTCTAAAGATATCGTGTTATTCTGACGCGAATTCTGTTAAAAAAAAAGTTTGTTGCTCATTAAAAAAACCTCTTGTTCCACAAGACAACAATGAAACGCCCAAATATACTCTCTGATGATTTTAGGCCAGCTTACCAGCAGCAAATACGACCTCAGCTTTGAGCTTTGAGCGTCATTGACTAATAAAAGTCATGTAGTTTAGAGAACAACCCTGATGAAAACCTCGCCCATGGATTTCCCATAAAGCACAAATTGCCACAGCCAGCGCATCCAAGCGCCGCTAATATACAGACTATAGTCATACCGCTCGTCCACACTCCCTCACTAGGGGGCGCCATCTCCGCTAATAGCGGGATAGTGTAGGCTTATCATTTCTCATTACCCGCCGTACTTTCACCCCTGAAATTTTACCCACAGATTTCCGGGAAACCCTTTTGAAATTGGTTTTGCGAAAATCCCTTGTTAGAAACAAGGTTTTGCTAAGCGAATATGCTGATAACGTATATGTACTTTATCAAGCATGCGCGCTAAGTCTGCTTTGTTACGTGATGTTTAGGGAAGACAAATAACCTTTTCATCGATACATTTTATATTTACTTCAAGGAATTATAAAGATGTTGACAGTATTAGGCACGAAAGACAACAAATCATTTTGATACTTTAATATGAATATTAAAACATATTTATTTATTTAAAAAATTGAAGTACTTAAATTAGGTATATCTAGCCTTTGATCGTGATCTCATGAGCGAAACCTCAATTAAATATCGTTTCTATCTCGAAACCCATCACATTTTCCGTGATAAAAACTATCTAATATTCTAATTCAATTCTAAGAGCTTATTTTAAAAATCTGTTCTGGCTTTTTTTCATTCAAATATAAAAACCATTTAACCAAAACTTTAACCGGGATGTAAATTCGAGTTAAGTACAATAACAATCCGCGTGTCATATTTCATATAATGCCGGAAACAAAACCCGGCCAGCCCGAAACCCCGGAATCCTATAAAAGAATTTAAATTCCGTTGATTTTATAACGTTTTTGACGTCGAGCGGGTAAGAGCTACCATATAATGACAACTATAATTACGATATAGAAGTTTACCGGGCTAAAACTTAATAGAGTATAGAAGCGAGTATAGAGGGGTAGGTACCAATGATTTTATCAAATCACCTTTCAACGGACGACGTATCATTTTCATTACGCAGAATTTAATTTCATCGAAAGGTATTTCTCGCCGCATGGGTTAATTTTTCGTAGTCGCAACGCAAGTCTAACCTGATCAACGTTATTAATGCATGAACATTTCCTAAAGGCTGGTTTCTGCACAAAATTGCGTTCGATGAAATAAAATTCGACGAAATGATACAATCGATGAAGTGAAATTCGATAAAATGATGGGATACCAGGAGCTAGTGTCGTAAATAAGTTAAATATACTTTGTTATTGACTTTCTTTCTTCATTTCACAACACCACAGAGAAATGAAAATTGCAAACAATTTTATTTCCCGTCGGTATTAGTGTTTGTTCTGTCTGTGCGACATTAGCCTCGGGGCACATTCGGTTGAGTTATGGCCGGTCGCCCCCTGACCGGCGCAGGTGTGGGGCCAGACGTATGCCTCTATTTATTACTAATTTTATATCACCCGTTGCTATTTTATTGTTACATCGTAAAAGGAGCTAGCACGTGGACGTTTTGTAAAACGTGAAAATAGAACACGATGTGAGACGCTAGGTTTTGATGATAAGATTCTTAATAGTTTTTTATTGTCAACAATATCAACTCATGAGTCATGTTTTGAATCTCAATAGAGATCTAAGTAGAACTTGGGTTTCCATTTTTCAACAAACAAACAAACAAAGAGACAGAAAGATATAAATATTTTTCTTAACAATGCATAATGCTTTTACCCAAATAGTGAAATCTTCAAAATTAATAACCGGAATAAATTTCGAGTTTACCTATTGTACGAATGTCAAACAAACAAAATGGCAGCAAGTCAGTAATCTAAACAAAAGCTTGACCTAATAAATCTGACCTTTCCATTCATTTGCAAAGACGTTCTCCTATCGCATTCTCGGATCCGTTCGATCCCACAGAGACTTATATTTTATTTTCCTTCTTATTGTTAGAGGTAGCAATATCAGGTAATACGCGCGCCGCGAATAATGAAAGTAATCTCCACTATTTGTCAAACGGAGGGCCGGCCCAGCGAAAACATAAACACAGCAGGTGCTTCTATTAGAACCACATATTTTCTCTAAAATGTTAAAAGGCAGACTGTGTTCAGTCAAATAAAACTAGGTTTTGTCAATTTATTGTGTTTAAAGAATGTAACAAAATGTTTAAGTAACTTTAATGTACCCTGTTTCAAAATGTAATGATGAGAAAGTACTAATATCATCATCATAATCATTTTATCCGAAAGGTAAAAACTGCTGGACACAGGCCTTCCTTAAGAAGGGGGGAGAAGGGGTCCTTATTAATTATAATCAGTTTTATACTAGGTACTCACTCACGTAACATAAGATTAAGTACCATACAAGTATAGACATCCAAAATATTTCTTAATGTTGAAAGATCAGGAAAACGAGATAATGATAGAAGTAACGTGTATTCTAATCTTGAATTTCTCGATTATCAAAATAAATATAATTAACTGTTTGTGAACCCTTTATGTCATAGTTACTGTTGTAGATAGGACGCAGATTATTTAGTGGGAATTACAGAACTGAATTCCTGTAACCATTGATATTTTGGAAGCACTCGATTCCCTTCAGGCTCACTTCACTCCTCTAACACACTCTTTTCGTATTATTATGATAGACGGGTTTCAGTAGACCTACTGGCAGTTGCGCTGTAGACGAAGTTCCGTGGCGTCCACTGGGTAAGGTCGCGTTAAGGCGAATATTGCCCAAGTTTTTGCTGACAAAAGGAAATAAGTGGGGTAAGTGAGAGCATTTCTTTTCTTTACCCAATGGAATGTGGGTCAATCACTCGAATTGTGAGCCGCTTCTTGAGTTTTTTCATACTTAGACGAATTTCCTTCTGGAAATAACCTGAATCCGGTCATCTATATACAAAGCTACGATATTATTATACAAAGAGACCTTTTTTTTCGCTAGATACATAAATACAAGAAGGTACAGTTACTAACTTCTTAACCTAAGTCCCAACTCATTATTTTCTGCTTTTGTAGAGTCAACACACATGACATCAATGCAAACATCTGCTCATGAAAAAACCCATTGAAATAAGTAAAAATCCTCTGCAAACAGCTTTTTAATATACTGTATTTTGTTATTAAACGCAGCCAAACAAAACGATACAAGCTATGTTTATAGAGCCGGCATTATCCGCGAGACGTCGTCTGCGAGATTATTGCTAGTCTGAAGCAATAAAGGGGGTGAAACGACACCTGGTAAATATTAAGGGGGAGTATGGAAACGAATAAAGCCCGAGCCATGTTTGTCACCAAACGTAACCGTCGTTATTGGTTTTATGAAGTGTAAAATAAAAATATGATGTTACAATTAATTATTGAGACTCGTGAAATGGTATCGTCAATTTGATGGACGTGAGGGGAAAGGGTTTTAATTTGGAGTTTCACTTGGATTTTTATCTTACATTTATATTTTTCAAGTTATTCTTGAAATATATTCTATTTACTTATTCAGTATTGAAAGGTGAAAAGGAGCTACTGGGTTAATTGTTGTTTTTTGTGGCAATCAACAAAAACACGCTCTTTTTTACAAGCTTGATACCTATGTAAATGTGAAAATTTCACTAAGCGCTTCGGGCTTGTCAGAACAAATGGATAACGACCCGATTTCGGGTAATCTACGTAAAATTATCCAATTCCCTAAATCCCCGGCAATCTAAACGGACGTTGTCTAAATTGGTCTCAAAATTTGATCACAAGCTTCACGTAAAGCTTCACATTTCGGTGCAAATTTACCAAATGACGTTGAACAGTGGCGCAGTGAGAAGGAGCTGTTACGTCATTCCATTCCTGACGCTTAGCAGGATTAGATTGAAATTGAATGTGCTTAGGCGAGGACGGTTACCGGAATTTACGGAAAATAAAATTATAAGACCGGAATACGTGGAGGTGCTAAGATGTTATATGAAGCCTTAGAAGATCGGGTAATAAAAAGTTATGGACGGTGTCTAATGTTAAATTGGGTAAAGAACGCCTTTCCCAATCACTTTAAAAGTTCTATCTTTTTTGGTAGTATACATACAAAAATAAACAGTTCGGTGCATTTATTACCTCGTAAAAATGTGGAATACGAGTAGCACTTAAAACAAAACAAAAAAAAAGAAAACTGTACAATGGACTTACAGACATTTTATAATATTTCCAATTTGCATTTCCTCTTAATTGCAACTCCCATACACACATATCGTTTCAAAAGCGGTATTTATAGAATCATCCCGGTTTACGCAGCGCCTGTGAAATCGGTTATCAATACGTAGCACCCTGCCAATCGGGATATCGGTACTTAACAGCCCCGTCGTATCCGGATCACTCAAATCGTGGGCACAACCGGTACGTCATAAAGGGGAAATTGCCCTCCTGTTTGAATTCATTCCCGTCGACTCCAGCACCTTTCGTAATAACCTTGCAGTTTCCTCCTGGAAAAATGTAGTTAGCGTGGGCGTGAGCTTCGGTCTCATGTAAAGATAATGACCGATGTTTTAAGCTATGTCACGGAGCAAGTGCTTAGCAGACAAAGCGTTAGCAAGCTGTATCATATTGTACCTTTCCTATCATTTACATATTATATGAGGGTAAAACAATCATTTTGTAACCATAAACGACGTTTAAGTTTGTATAAGTACATATATTAGTTACAGAAGCAGCAATTTTTAAACTAAAAGGATTTTAGGAAATTTTGAACATGTCTGTTGGTCCACTATTTTTGTGCCGGTTTTTTCACTTCACTATCTCTAAAAGGCCTTTTTCCGCTCAAAATCGGCGTGCAACAGTCCACTTTACCCGCTGGCTAGCTGGAAATTCGATAGACGCAGATTTCCCCGCTTTTGAGGTGAAAATTAAATTATTTACGATATATGTACGAGCTATAAATACCAGACAAAAGCCCTTAACTGGCGGTCCCTTAAATGACTAATCGAATTAGTGAAAAACGTAGAAAAAACGTTCTCGATGTAGCTTTCGTGCAGCTCTAGTGAAGCAGCATGAAAGTATTTGTCTGGAATTTAATAGAAGTGCTCCCAAACAACAGATGGTAATGAGGTGTACAGAAAGGAAGGAAATAAGTTCCACTTTATAGCCTCTTTGCTAAATTGGTCGAAGACGTGTGAACAATGCTTTATACAATCTAAACGTAGCTTTTCTACCTAATACGAAAACGACCGTTTGTTGTTTCGCGATTTTTCACAAATCCGGAGTTAGGCGATTATGTTTTTGCATGGAGGCAGTGGGAGGGTCGGGAAGTGATAAGGCCACTTTTTATCCCAGAAAATTAGGCCGTTTCCGCGCAAATTGTAGTAACGGTATCAATTTTAGAAAATGTGTGGGTTTTACTTAATACTTACTTTCTCCAATCTATTAGCACAATTCAGGCGTTGGGGTCGAACTTCTGACGACAATTCGATTTTACTGATATCGTAGTAATCTACACCCAAAAAATAAAAAGTACACTTTAAAAATACGTTCAGATTGAAGTTGAACAATGTTTTCATTTTGTTTCGTTCGTCTGCATAGAAAATTCAACTACAAATGAAAATGTTTTAAGTCCTCACGAGAATATACAGTTTTTGAACCGAGTGTGTGTTTTACCCCCTGATGTGCAATAACCAAAACCAACAACAAATCGTAATCAAAATTAATTTGACGTCTACTAAAGAAACCCTTCCAAAACATGACCATATATTACATTTATATTCACCAGCTGTCTCTACTTAATAATATAATATTTTACGACATTATAATTATTTTAAGCTTACATAAAATTACGATGATTAAGTTATTCTTAAGTGAGTTATAATGAACATTGGTTGGCGTGTGTCGCCGCCGCGGGGCGCCTCCGTAGTGACGCAGTACCCTGCAGCACAGCGACAAATTAATTATGAAACTACCGCCTCATTTGTTTTGTTTATTAATTTTTATAACGAGCCAGAGGTCAAGCTGATAACTTTACTGTCCTGCTTAACGTTAAATTACGTTTGACTGGTGATGCTACCGAGACAATGCTACCGAGTCTTTTAACAACTTTTACGATCTGTTTATCCTTTTCTATAAATTGTGCTTTTCTGTTGTTAGAATAAAAAGATTTAATAAGGACATGAATTGCAGATGGTTAAGCAAAGGTATAAAAAAATGTTGTATCAAAAAAAGACTTCTATATTTGAAAAGTAGACGTGTAAATTCATATAAGCAATTGTATAAAATGTATGCTAATCGATTAAGAAAATGTATACTTTATAGTCAAAAGTCCGAAAATGCTAAATATATAAATATTAATGATAATAAATGTAGAGCTGCCTGGAATGTAATTAAAAAATATACTGTTTCAGACCGGAATATTCGCACTGTTGAAAAATTAACTTTGGAGGGTTCTGACATAACTGATCCTCAGCTTATAGCAGACTCCTTCAATAACTACTTTGTGAACATCGTTAAAGATAACTGTGCTCCCAATAGTGGACAATCAGACGAATGTTCAATTGATCAGGTTGAGTCGAGCATATTTTTGAGCCCGCTTAGTGTAAATGAATTAATAAAAACAATTAAATCACTTTCAAACTCTAAAGCTGTAGGCTATGATGAAATACGCACAGATATAATTAAAAAATGTGTCTTTGTTATAGCGTATCCGTTGGTTCACATTATAAACTTGTCTTTGGTACAGGGCATTTTCCCCGATGTTTTAAAGAAGTCGGTTTTAAAACCGTTATACAAAAAAGGTGATAGGACCAAAATGGAAAACTACAGACCGATTTCTCATATACCTATCCTGTCTAAAATTCTAGAAAAAGTGATGTATAATAGGTTATTGAATTTTTTAGAATCAAAAGGGATCATTAAAGATGAACAAAATGGATTTAGAAGAGGCAGAAGTACTTCTCTTGCAGCGTTTCAATTAATTAAACAAATCTTAAGCTATGTTGATGTAAAAATACCAGTTAGTGCATTATTGATGGACATGAGCAAAGCCTTTGACTTTGTTTGTCACAAACGCTTGCTTATAAAGTTGATTAAATATGGAATCCGCGGACCTGCCTATGATTGGATTCAATCGTACTTAACTAACAGAATACAATGTGTAGAAACTTCAAGATACTGCCCTAAAACTAAAAGTATTGGAACGTATAGATCGAATTACATTAATAATGAGTTTGGTGTACCACAGGGCAGTGTTCTGGGGCCTCTACTTTTCTTAATTTACGTAAATGATCTGCCAAATTCCCTTCAACAAAACTGCATCATGTTTGCAGATGATACTACCATAATCATAGATGGAAAAGAACGTTCAACTTATAATGAAAGAATAAATACGGCTTTAAATAATGTAATACATTGGCTGACAAGAAATAATCTCAAAGTAAACTTAGCTAAAACTAAATACATACAATTTCATACTCATAAAGGCGAATCACACAAATTAGACGTAAACTACAATGGGGAACCAATTGAAGAAGTGGTACAGGCAACTTTTTTGGGTATAAATTTAGACACTACATGTAACTGGAAGCTGCATGTACATGGATTATGTTCTAAAATTAATAGATTTATTTATGCTCTGAGAAGAATTCGTCAATTGGTTTCTATGAAAGCAGCATTAACAGCTTACAGTGGTTATGTGGATTCAGCTCTACGTTACGGTATTGTTATATGGGGTAATTCTTCGGATAAAGATGACGTATTTTTAATACAAAAGCGTTGCATTCGAGCTGTATTTGGGCTCAAACCCGATGACTCATGCCAACCATATTTTATAAAACATTGTATATTAACTGTACCGTGCCTTTACATCATGGAAGTTTGTATGTTCGTGTTTAAAAACCAACAATGCTTCCAACAAGTGCAGGCATTATCCGCTAGAACTGTACGGTCACAATATTTGCATAAATTGTACAAGCCTGGTGCTAAACTAAAATTAACAACAAAAAATTGCTACATTATGTGTATTAGCATTTTCAATAATTTGCCGGATAGTTTTAAATCAAATAAAATAAATATATCTAGAAATCAACTCAAATTGTGGCTCGTGGAAAAATGTTTCTACAGCGTTAAAGAATACATGGAATATAAACCTGACTAGATTTTAATTATTATTAATGACGCAATGTAATGGAGTTAATGTAAACTGTATTTTATTTTCATTTGGTTTACGTATTTAAGTTTTTTATTGTGACATACTACTACTATTTTATTGTTTTGCTTATTTAGTAACATAAGTAAGTAAATTGTGTGTACATCTGTAAAGATAGAACTTGGTGACACTAATTAAGTAATTGTAACAACCCATGTATACCCAACTTCCATACACAATAAAATTTATGATTTATGATTTTATGATTTATGATTGTGTGAAATTCGCAGTCAGATTTTATTTAATGCATACTTTTTGCAAATTATATGATATTTGTGTAAAAACATTACCTATCGTGTTTAATTTATTCGTAGTAAAACATTGTTTTTTTTTACATGAATCTGATCAGATATCCTGATGTCACATATCTTTAAAAAACCAAACCTCGAGGAAGGTAGGTAGTACTATATTATAAAGTTTACTGTAAAATGTAATTTATTATTACCTTGGGCGTTTAATTGAGTTTCGTCTGCCCCTGCAACTACTGCACCCTTAGGTTAATGATCTAAGCTCGCAATTAATATGAACGCAATGAAAGTTTAATAATTACTTTTATAAACGATTTATTAAAGCTTGAGTAAACAAAAGTCCAATAATGTTTAACTAACTATGTAGCATAAATTTTTTGTAGGTTATCCTTTCCTTGTGGTATGTGGTGTTCAATAAATATAGTTACTTACCTATATTTAATTACCTAAATGTTCGGGTAAAGTTGGTTTGACTAGCATACCGTATGAGAGCGAGTGAGTGAGAAGTACAAATAAAATAAATAAATACCAGGGGACAATGTCACACCAATTGACCTAACCCTAAACTAAGCTCTAGGCTTGTAACTATGGATACTAGAAAACGATATAAACACTTATATAGAGAAATATACATCCTTAAATACCTACATAAAAAACATCCATGACTCAGAATTGACTAAGGACAAATATCTGCCCTTACCGGGATTGGAACCTAGTCAAACCTAAGGGTTGTACTAACACATCTAGGTACTTATTATACCTTCATGTCTGTCACCCAATATGGGGTAGACAGAAACTATGAAACGCCAGGTGCACCGATCCGAAAGTTGTTTCATGTGCTGTAGCACTGTACATAACCAAGTACATACATTAAATCACGCCTGTTTCCCAGAGGGGTAGGCAGATATACGAGTATGCGTATCATTCAAACTAATAGGATAGAAATGAATAAAAGTTCTCATAAGTATAGTGGCTTTCAAAACGTTCAAAAGTTAAACGGATAAACATATACATTTTAATAAATAAAATACACACAATAGTATTTCATAATACCGCAAGCGGACAATACATTTTTACATAAATATGGACATTCGGTTTGGATAAAGGTGTGGTCCCAATTATAGCGGCGTCATGATAAAAAACCATTGCATTTAGGAGGTGTGGGCTGAGCAGCTACGATAGTACGTTGTTCTCTATCGAAATCGCTGGGTTTTTTTTAACGCGTGCCAAACTTGACCCCTACTTCGTGCTCGTAAGAGGTCCTTTCTTGTATTAGTGAAAACGAGTAACACCATACCGCTCATTATAGCGGTTACTTATTGTAATGTTTGTGATTATGATCTATTTCTTTTACTGTGAAATCAGAACAAACAAATTACATTTAAATATTGGTTATGGAGCTTCTTTACCATAGTTGTTACTGTCATAGACAAAGCTTCATGGCAAAAGTGGTATGACCTAACTTTGACGTCCGTATCTACGAGCACCGGGGGCAACATAACGTGGCCGCTTAATAATTGAAGTTATTGAACATCTCTGTTCTATTCTCCAGCTCGCTGAAAGTGCCACCCCGCTAGCTCCCGAACTTCCACGCGAGGTATAATTCTGTTACTCAGTGACCACATGCGGCGCACCCGTCAGATTGAATCGGGACCAGGAAATGAACGAAATGGCCGCAGTGCCCCGTCGAGATACCTCACAAAAAACATTATTTGACCCGGGAACTTTGGATTTCCCTTTTTACTTAACATTAGCATCTGCGATGATTAATTAAACTTAACCATTAGAAAGAAAGAAAGAAAGAAAGAAAATCATTTATTCCTGACAAACATAAACAAGAACAGATAAAAACGTACAAGGAGAAAATAGCCACGAAATGGTCCCAACTCTGCATTACGTTACTTAATTCCTGGACAGTGGTGAAATACGCAGGTACGTTCATTAATTTATCATTATTTAATTTAGCAATATATTATTTATACCTTCATATCGGGTTTATCAGCTTCCGTCTAGATTAAAATCTCATCGACTAGCATGTAAAGTTTAAATGCATTGATATGTTCATAATATTAAACATTCCAGGACGGCATAATTACTGCGTAACATGATCTTCGCTACTTATAGCTTGTAATATCCTTCAAGCATTTAGCAAAACCCACCAGTAACATGCACTTCAAATAATTGGACATGTTTTCAAACGTATCTCGCTGTGGTAACGGCATAAAACGACGACATCAAAGGCCACAATGATCAAGTCGAATTAAAATTCAAACCGATTCAGAAACAAGATCGATAAAACTCGAACATTAATAGAACAGCTGTCAGCCGAACGACGTGCTGGCAATCTGAACGCGGCGCATAAAGCCATTTTGTTGTGCACTTAACGACATCGAAGTTGACACGGTCCCGTTTACGTTCGAGCTAGGCACAGACTGGCGGAATGACATGAAACAACGTCACTTTGTACGCTTCAGAACGACTCGTATCGTTGTGAACGCGGCTTTACGGCGAGAATCAGCGAATTTCCCCAGAGTGTAGTAAAAAGCTCTCCCATACGACGTGAGGCGACGCGGCCGACAGCTCCATTCACCGTTGATGCTCGGACACGCGTCCCGAATAGTTCTCGTCAAATACCCACAAATCCAGCGCTCAAATAACCTTTGCTGTTTACGTTCGGGATCAAGCTACATTAACACGTGCGGGCCGCGGAAACGTAACGCGCTTTCTAATAACATCTGTATTCTTCCCGGTTTTTTCTATTTCCACGTAAAAATGATGCTAAGAGAACGGACCCATTTCGAAATTTTCTCATTACTTTGGCCGAATATTTTTCCTACTTTACTGCGGAGTGCTCCCCTTTTTTGTTCAGTCAAGTATTATGAACTTTCCCTCCCTGTTATCTACAGCAAAAGAAAACGACTAATAAGAAAAGTCACTATGATAGCAATGAACCCAGACGGCGGGTTCTTGCATTTTAATTAAACTGGGATGAGGACTTATTTCTGTTCTGTGGGTATGGATGCTATACGGGTAGGATGAATGGACTATTATTTGGTGGCGTCATTCTAAACAAATGGTCGCACCTTGTCGACAGGTACTCTGACTTATCTCTCGACATAACCATTTCGAGTAAAAAACAACCAAGTAAGCGCCCATTGACTTTTTAGAACTTTCCCAAAAATGTAAATAACTAGTCAGTTTCATTTCTTTTTATCGTTGGAAGCAATAAATATGTCCGCCGCCCTCGCACGCTCCGGTGAAATTCTTTACCAACTACTAGCCAATAAATTTAAAAGATTAATGATAGATACGAAATATATTAACATTAAGTACCTGCACCGTGAACCGTAATCTGACGAAGCACGAAATTAATTACGTACCGAAATACATTTCAAGTATACACTACAAGTATATCACATCTATTAGAGCCAACCCTAAGTAAGTGTGACTTTTTAATATTACTAAGAACAATAACTTTTTCATCAGCTACTTTCTGATTTTGTTACACAATAATTATATTAGTAAATCAGCTTTACCTTCATTCGAAAACCCTAAAGAGTTCTGGCTTTATACCAACCGTTTATACTACAGTACTCGTACAGCTAACAAAACACAGTCAAAAGACAGCACAACAAGTGAATCCCTTAGCAAAAAAAACTTACATATAAATCCACTCGAGCACAAAAGTTGGCCCTAAATTTATCTGATACTGCACTTATTGATTTAACAAGCGCTCCATATGCAAGTGAAACCAACGACCCTCTAAGCAAAGAAACACCATTAGGGGCCACGTGGGACCCAATACCCGCGGGCAACAGTTCCGCTGCCGCACATTTTTACTTAACCACTAATTGGTGCATTTCGAGGGTAACAGCCGAACCCCGGGCGGCCTCCAGGGACCTGATACAAACACCGGAATCAATGGGGACTTCATTTTAGGCGTAATGAATTTGCTATGAAATAGTGGGATACATCTGCACTTTCTCCTTATTTCGCTTTTCTAAGTTGTACGTTTTTATGATCAAATAAGTGCTTATTTACGTACGTTTTTATGATCAAATATATGGAATCCGCAAATTCATTCCTCGAACAAAATCGAAACATACTTAAGCATCGCAAAAGCAATCCCCGTACTGACGTCGGCAATTCCAATATGCCCGCGTTTGCAATCTCATCCCTAGCCTAATCGGAATTTATTAAAAAACTCCAGACTCGGCGGAACTCGGGTCCGCGGGACAACAATAGGAGCCTTAATATTATCGGATCATCCCTGTCCATTGCGTGCACATATCTGCAAAATTTCACGCACCCTTTGTAATAATATGAGTATCTGAAGCCTCTTATCTACCCCTCGACTCCATCGATGCTCCAAACTCGAACTATGATAAAAGGGTCCACTATATCATATTGGCACTTTCGGCGAAGGATCGAGTAATATTTCGTACTTCTTACAGGATCCGATCGGTGCTAGAGAAGGTTCGGGAAGAAAAAGCACTTTACGAGTGCTAGTCACGCTTCACCCGCGAGCTGATTTGATCTCGCAACTAGTAACGGATTGAAACATGGACTGAAGACAGGACGATAAGTTGCGGAAATATTTCTTCTTCATTTTATTAAGTAAGTATTTCAGCGCAATATTTTTTAAATATGAATAGTCAACGCGCTTGCTTTAAGTTATGAATAAATTGAAATAGAAAACCTCTTCAAGTTATCTTGACGAAAATAACGATAACTTAAGATCATTACGAACCTCTACTAGTCGGTAAACTACGTTGATGACGGCTGCTACGAGCGATACAATCTATAGCTTTTTATCGTCATATTTAATATGGACACCCACCTTAAAACCAGTTATTATAAATCCGCGATCACTGTAATAATTGCTGACGTGTAAATGTAAACAAAACAATGACTGTGTAATATAGGTGCGCCCGCTGAGGTCACTGGAGGCGCGGCAGGCCCGGGAACAGTCCCTAATAGTTGTTGTAACCCAGTTTTAAAGTGATGGTTAACGAGGTATCCCGGGCGGGAATGGGACGTCACGTGTTTTAGACGCAGGTGACATTAAGTATTACAAAAGCGACAACGTTATTAGCTAAGGCACGTTGGAATGATATTACAAGAAAAAGGAAATGTACTTAGAGGAGGAAAGTAATAAAATAATCATGGCACGATGTAACTTCTGCGTCATAAAATGTATTCCAACAATTTTCAACAAATTCAAATTGAAATCCACAACTGCAGCTGCACGTATCCAGGTACACGAACCAATTTAATAATGCTAAAAGCAGGAGTAAATTTAGAAGCGCATAGCCGAAATAGTAGCTCGAAACTGTTAATAATGTATACGTTAGTGTTGTATTTGGTTCCAATAGAGCCAGAAATATAACTTTCGTCGCTCGCGTGCGGCCGCGCTGTGGATAATGCCGTGTTTTAGGTATTATACCGATAGATCGCGTGTCGCTTTACTGTAATACGAATTGGTAACAATGCCATAATGCCTTTACAATAGGCCGCTTAAATCTTGCCTAAAGGGAATTATTTAGTAAGTCGTATCGACTAGGAAACTGTGTTACCGTGCATGTTTGGTTGCGGCTCCGCGTTTAAAGTAAACAGAAAGTCACCGTGCCTTTTGTAGTGGCGGTACAAAATATTATTAAAGATAATGTTCATTATTGAAGCAGGGATAGAGTTTATGACAAATTTGAAACAGCGTATTTTTTTTAATCATGGATTTGGTTACTTTTAATAACGAGTATCGAAAAAATCAGGCCCGCGTGTCATTTCAAATCCATAGATAGTAAACTAATCCGAATCTCAATACAAAATGATAACCACAAATCTTTTCAGAATCGGAATTCTGCAAACTACAATTAGCTTACGGCCAACATAAGTTACTGGTACGCTATAAACAAAATTTAATTATTGATTTGGCTCTTATCGCGGGTTTATGGCTGCCGCTAACGTAAAACACTGGTTCTGCGATATAATTAAGGCATAATTTACAGCTTTCCATATCGCTAACACGTTTACTGAAAATAAAACTGGCGCATATTACACGCAACGCAATAAATACAAACCTTTATTGTTTCGTGATTCAAGTTGTCACGTTAATATGGCATATGGCTTTATAAAATAGAATTAATAATGGCTATCAAATGAATGAAGACAGGGATAATTCAGACGCGACCAACAGATTGCAGTGAGACGAATCATGATCGCTCGATTTCATCCACTTGTTATATTTTACGTCATATGCATCGTGAAGCTTTGCAGCAAGTAGTCTTTGTGTGAAAGTTGACAAATTATCACTACATATTATAAAACAAAGTCGCTTCCCGCTGTCTGTCCCTATGTATGCTTAGATCTTTAAAACTACGCAACGGATTTTGATGCGGTTTTTTTAAATAGATAGGATAATTCAAGAGGAAGGTTTTCATGTATAATAAACTTTGTTTTACGTACGGGCATTACAGAAAACTCACATAAACCGAAGCGAAGCGACGGCGGGTCGCTATGTACAATATAAAGCACTGTCAAAGGAAGATGTAAAATATTTCCCTAGCGATAACTCTTTTATTCTTGAAAATTGAGGAAGCGAATTGTGTAATTTTGTACCACGTTTTTTCGAGACCTACCAAAGAAAACAGCGCCTGGCAAATTTCATATCGCTTTTTGATAAGTAATGTCACGTGAGAAGATAATAATATATTTCGGTTAAGGTTGGAAATCCTTTCGTTTTCTAAGCTCAGCTGCTTAAGAGGCATTTGGTAGTTTACTGTTAGTTAAAAATATATAATATCGCTTCCAAAAAGTTAAATATTTCAACAAATAAATAGAAAAACATTTTTGTTTTTAATAAGTCTAAGAGCTCTAAACAAGATGCTTAACGTTAACGTCGCTAACGTAAACGATTTTCGAAAGCTCACAAAATGTATGGAATTGACACAAGCCCTCGACGCGACCGTCCGGCAGCTTACGTCAATCCCAAGCATTTTCGATAACCATAACGTTCACCAAACGCATCTAGTCTAAGCCCCCTGTCTGCTTACGATAAGATTTCGTTTTTTAATTGTATGTGTATTTATAAACACTTTGGTGTACAAAACGAAATCTCACATTACATTAATTGCAGAATAGAGATATACAAAGGTGAACTTATCTTAAGGTATCTCATCCAGCTAACCATAATTTTAAAAGTAAAACCAATGCAATTATAATTTGGAATAAAATTGATGCACATCCAACCCAGTGCTCTGTGTATGTACACATATATGCATGTAAGTAAGCCTAAGGCTGAATCCATCCAACTAGTAATTATGCTATTGTGACGTACACAGCTAGCTATGCATATATTGGTCACTGATTGACGCCGGCCTATCTAAATTGACCATTCAAAGCGCATGTTTCGGTTCACATAATAGGGCACTTTACTTGCAGGATAGAATGATTTTAATAGCAAACAATGCACCGCGCTTCGATTGACTAAATAACGTTTCGGCATATCCGGAATTCGAAACGATGCTTTTCTATTGTTATTGATACAGCCTCATGGTTATGGATTTACCTATATCAAATTGATAGGATGACGGAAAAACGTAAAGATAAAATAATGGTTGCTTTAGCTATTATTTAATTTAATTGTTTACCTACTGATTACAAGGTTCCAAAAGCAATAAACGATTTTAAAGGCTTTTAGCAAAAAAGTGGGTACTTGTTTGCAACTTTAATTTATTGTAGCTAGCAACGTTTTACAATAGAAACAAAGCTAGTGTACCGCGTGTATTCCATACCAATTAAAACTATTACGCACCGATAGGACACACGCACTGCTAGATCAAAACAGTATCAACTCAAAATCCTTGCTAGTTACGTGTCATGTTCATAGAAGTTGATTTAAAGTTGATTTTAACATACGGTTGTATTTTAATCTATCAGTGCGCTATTCACTTGGTATTATATAGTTTAACTCTTGACCGTAATTAACACTATAACATCATAACTATGCAAAATTATTAAGTTACTAAAACGGGCAAAATTCAGCAAAACGCGTGGGTCGCATATAGTTTTTTTACTCAGGGTTTATAACAATACTTAAGACTTAAACAAAAATCCTAACAGGAAATTCCGATAAAAACGTAATGTCATCAACGTATAGATACCAACAGCCACAAGAACTAATGCAGTTTCGGACCAATTACACCTTATCAAAGACCACGTTAACTTGAATTCCACACTAAAGCGAAGATAATTCCGAATAGATAAGTAAAAACACATTTGTAAAGCCAATTTTATCTTTGTCAGTATCACCCCTGTAAAGTTCTAAGCCACCCTTGCTTAAGTCTCGCCTGTTGTAGAGAGATAGGCGATGGCAAGACGTTAAGCTGCTGTCTTACGGCTGACATTGTATGGAGCAATCGACATACAATGTTTCTAGAGCGATAGTATAAATTTTTAAGTTGTCCCTAGATGCCAATCCTTAAAAAGTCTTCTTCAAAATTTTCATGAATAAAATTACAGGGTTGAGCAATTTAGTGTTGCAGGTAAAAAAAAATCGGTCAGTTTTAGGAGTGTCTGTGTAAAATAATTTTACTAGTAAAAAGATGATTTATATAGACCCTGTATTTTTACACATTTTACTACTAAGTACTAAGCTGTTGCCCATAGCTAGCCCAGAAGGTTATTTTATTTGCAATTCCCGATTTAAATGTAGAAATTTTGGGGTTATTATTATATCAAAAGTCATACCACTCTCCGACCCTCCACTTGTCTCTATTCAAATCAGGACAGTTATAGCAGAGCATATGACAAAAAGTATACGTATTCACCGAACAGCCAAAGCTTAACACACAATCAATAACTACAGCGCAGTGAATTATTCCACATTAATTAGGAAGTATAATGACATGTGCATTACCGGCCTCAGATTGATCCCACAATGGCCGACATCCGGAAATGCAATTAAATATGTATCGTTCAAAGAGGAAATATCAATTCGCCCGCAGAGGGGATTGATGCGATCACTTTAGTTCGGCCAGTTGCCTCAATTATGAAGCTGCTGCCGCCATGCCCAATAATGCATATGCGTCGCTCTACTCGATCCACTATCAAAGAGACTGCTTTTAACCCATAACTCCGTCCATCCATAAATGCACTCAACATTAAGTACGTTTTTTATTTATTACGAGTAATAACAACAATATTTGGTGCCGTTCTAGTAATTCTTAATTTAAAAGTATTTCTTGACAGTACCTACCAGTTAATTAAAATAAATAGAAAAACAATGGACAATATAAGATAATCCGGAGAGTTCTAGAGCTCTTGTACATTGGTTGTATTCTATAAAATAACGATACACACCACAGTACAAGTTGTTGAGCTGCAAAAGGAATTTCCAAATAGCAAAACGGAGCATAATGAACCTCTTCATTTCTTTGCCGGGCGATTACGAAACTAGTTCAGAGCATTTACTTTGCCATCCCGCTAATGTAAAATATTCATGACCAGTAGTTATGATTCAATTATCAAAACGTGCGGACGAGTAATACAATTATGCAAAGTAGCCTGCTAACTAAATGTTCTGCGCGACCTTTGTGGCGGTGGAACTTCTATCTTTAGCCCTCTCATCCCTGCTCGTATTCGTTCAAAATTGCAGTATATTTTAGTTTAAACATCATTAGCTTACATCCACGTCAGCAACTTAAATTGATATTAAGTATCGTTGCTTTTGAGTGGTGCAAGTGAGTTTCCAATTTCAGTATGCTCTAATTGAGACAAAATGAATGTAAGGTATCCGCTGTATATCGTTTTATTGTACTAAGTGACTTGACTTAATGAACTTTAACATAAAGGGTCTTTGACTTAAATATATTTACGACGTTTTATACGTATCGGATTTGGTGGTCGTGCATGTCAGAACTTTGGTCAAGTTTAAACTTGGACAGAGAGGTATTAATAGTCCCGCTCGCATCCCTTTACCGTGATCCGGCTATTCTCGTGTATCAGGGAATGAATCTCCCAATTTATCTGATCTCTGTTGGGCATCGCTCTATTGTGCGGCTCAATCGGGACAAATGGGCACGCGTTTTACTCGCTTTACATTCAGAGATATGCCATCGGAAATAGACGGTGAATGTGTTGTCTATGTCTGGCCAGTTGCATTGCGTGATTGGGGTTTTTATTTCTTATTTTTTATCTGTGCGTGGACGTTTATTTTTAAATTGATTTGTATTAAGGAAATCAATTGAGTTATTTTTTTTTGTTTTTTTGCATTATGTACGTACACATTATTGGAAGGATTAGTACACGGAAAAAACATGTATGTTTTTTATAAAATTTATATCACATTCAGGTTCTTATATGAGTATAAATATAATATCAATATTTTATAATTTTCACAATCCTCCACGATAATTACTTACTAAATAGGTAAACATTGCAGCCCTGAACAAGGAATCAAATATGTACCAAGTTCACTTTTTGAAAACGTACCAGGTACCTTGACATTCCCGAAAAATGACGAGGTTACCTTAGATACGAAAAGACAATTACTTAGAATCCTTTTACCCTTGAAACACAACTGAATCATACATAAAAGATAAAAATCTGCTTACAACAGTTCAAAACAGAACCATGAGAAATCACTCACGCATGTAAGTCGAAATCTCTAAGATCCACAAATCTACAAACGAGATCTGTATATCACTAATGAAGAGTGCGCATTTAAAACGCGAATCTCTTTGATAAAATCAAAAAGAATCCTGCGCTGTTTGAGTTATTTGTCGTCACATTAAACAAGTGCTCGGCAAAAAGTGGAGGGAAGATCAAAGGCACGGTGACGGGGCGAGATGCTCTGAAATAACATCCAGCGGACTGTCATCAGACGAGTGCATGTGTACTTTCAGATATGCGCGGAGTACAATGCTCGCTTTGATGCCGGGTCAAAGATGAGATAAGGATGACATTTTTTTCAAAGCTTTTATTAAATAAATAAAAAACCGCAAGGCGTCCAACGCGGTACACGTTTAAAAGGATCTTTGCGATGACGCTGATAAGTAATTTCAATGGTATTACTGCGCTACCCGTATCCAGTGGAGTTCCGCAAACATCCATCTATTTTTTGGATACTCAGGCCTGCAAGTCAGGCCCAAATATCATCCGCTATGCGGTCGCCGGGCGAGAAGTCTTTGGCCCCATCGGCTGGCCTTTCAAAAAGTAAGCAATCAAAATTAGTCAAAGTATCTACACTGACAAAAATTTGGATCTGACCCAAAGACTAGACAAACAATCCCAGCAGTGTACTTTAAAACAGCAGGACCTGCAAACGAAATGCCTCCAGCCAGTATCGTAACACAATATGCGCGAGGACTTTCGCATACTTCAGACGCACTTTGAGTAATGACCGCCATAGAGTTAGCATAAATATGGAGACAATGCAGTAGTTAAACAGCGTCCGGACGGTGAAAGTGCACAGTCATTTAGAATTCCTTTAGAGTGGGTTGTCTGGTTTTGCTGCACGCCGATTCTGTTGGCGTGAGACGTTTAGCAAGAGGACTTAATGAGTTGATGCACATTTATAGTATAGTATAGTAGTTGTATTTACGCACGTTAAATGTAACAATGATGTTCAAAAGTAATTGATACAAAAGTAAATTCTTTTTGACCGTAATAATGGCACTATTCATAATAGGATATTTCGTAATTTAGTGTCACTGTTGTTAGATTTAATATCCGATTGTAAGTAAGTATACTATTTTAAGTCACTGGATTATTTTTGTAAACTTAGGCTTGCAGACAAAATATAGACGTGGAAGGAAAGAGCACATCCAGAAAGCCCAAGCTAAAAAGGACTCTTACCTAAAAAATTTGTTGGTAAAATAATATCACTAAATACATAACTTTTCGATAAATTGTTAATGAGTCGTAATAAAGACGAACCAAAATCAATTCAAGCCCATTTAAATTTTCGATCGGAAACAGATATGTGTTCCCACATTTTAAAGCGCACTTCGTAATGACATGCGTGGTAGGAGGAATTAATTTCCTACCGTATAATTATAATGTTGTTAAAACGAAATGTATCGGGCGAGATCCCCGTAGATACGTCACCTTGCTATGTAGCCCGATACTCATCTCGGCGAAGTGTGGTAGCCCCCAGAAGCCATAGTTTCCGTCGGTGGCCTAAGGCGGAATATTATTAATGTAATGCCACAGTGGGCGTATTATACTCGTACAGTAGACTAAAACATTGTAAATGATTGAAAGTAAAGAGATTAAGACGACGCAGACTGATTTGCAATACTATTTTTATTTCTAAATGCAAGACCTATGGTTTGTTACACAACTCAATGCACAATTTGTTTGCTATGTAACATAGTTTTAATCCTTAATTTAAGTCGATTTAAAAAAAAAAAAAAAAACTTATGTTCAAAAAATTGAGATTGGTTGTGCAAAAAATAATGAATGTACTTACGTTTTCTTTTTCACGTTCGCCTTTTAAAAACTTATTTTTTTTGCAATTAATATTTAAATAAAATTAATTAAATAACCGGAGATAGTTTTTAGGAAAGCACTTCAGTAAACTAAAAAAGAACTAGATGCAACACCAAACGGAACTAATGGAAATATTTTTTTCGTAATTTATTTTAACAACAGCCTTTTACATCTCACCGACTAACTGCGCATAATATAATTTTGATAATCCGTTTAGCTGTGGGATGAACTTAATTTGGCATAGTGCAGTGCAAATATGTTACCGTGAATTGAGCCGTACTTGGCTGCCAAAAGCTGAAATGAGTCGATTTGGACTTGTACGCTCAAGTTAATTATTAGCTATCTGTAATATAATTCAACAAAATTATGGTTAAAACGCCTTTTGTTCTTCGTCTTTAATAATACCTTTAAGGTGTTCAAAGGTTTGACATTAGTACATAATCAAAAAACAGTAGTCAAGTGACAATGTATTTATTTTTATTTCTTTTATTTATTATTTTAAGGTATTTTGTAATGAAATAAAATGATTCGTTATTTTAGATATTGACTCGTTAATTAATTAAACTTTATAATATTGGTACTGTTTTCAACTTTACTGCGGGTGTACTTTAGTATGTCCGTAGGTGTATAGGTAGTAATTATTTTAAACGCGCTCTGAGGTAATCAGTAATACTATGGGTAGTTAATCTTGCTGTCAAGTTCTGACGCTCGTAGAATTTAGAAATCATTTCAATTTGAGCATTTATCTTGTACAAAAGGTCATGTTTGGAGAGGAGGGCCTTTGCGAGCGTGTTTGATCAGTGAATTAATACAAAATTAAGTAAACTACTGTGTTTGCGTTGGAGAGTTGCTTTGTTCATTATCACGATGTAGACGTTAAGCATCTTTAATTAGTAGATATTGACAGAAAAAACAAGTCAGACGATAGCAGGGATAAAATGTTTTGTAAAAAGATATTCAAATGTATATTTATAGATCTTTCGCGATGGCCAACTGACGCAATTGACGCAACGATGGCCAACGCGAAGGAACAGTCCAAACCTTTTGAAATTGGGAAGAAATATTCCTTGGGGTACCTTAGGGGTGCACTATAACAAAGGATTTTTCAAAGATCGACCCCTAACGGGTAGAAAAAAGGTACCAGAAGACTAATAGGGATATGCATGGACTTTTTAAAATGCATTTCTGAACAAAATAATTATGAAAATTCATTAAAAGAGATCACCAAAAGTGAAACTAAAATTAAAATCGATAAAGAAATATCGATGATAAAAAAAAAAACTTCTAATTAGACAGAGATATTTTATGCAATGCACTGTGACGTCATTGTAACAGGTCGCCCATAGTAACTACACGTGAAATTCTGTTTTGCTAGAAAGAGATAGAAAAAAGTCTTTGTTGGCTTATATCTTGGTTATTTTATAGATATTCAAAAAATGTTTTTTACATAGGATAGTATTTCCCAAAATTTATCCCCTAAGTGGGTGCAATAGAGGGTGAAATCTTGTATGGAGCTACGATATAAACGAGTACCACGCGGAAGGAGTCGCGGGCAGACCCTATTACTTAATAATAAAGCATTAAGGTAAATCAAATAGCATTGACCAGTTGCAGTTATATTACCCAAATAATGACTAAGTTTATATGCTTCATGTTTTAGGTGCGACAAACGGTTATCGGGTGTCGTAAAATCGTTTAAATGGGCTTCGAACCAGGAATGGAAACCAACAATGTTACAAGTTGATGTTTATTAGCGCTAGTGCTGCTGTATTAATGTACCTTATTGAGATAAAGCGATGTAGTTTGGGTGTTATGGCCGGAACTAGAAGGCCATTCGAAGTAACAGCTGGCTCATTTGGTCTATCATATCATGTACAATTTTCAAACAGGACTCCGTGCCATCATAATTTATATGTGTTAAAAGTTTAATTAAAATATAAAAGAACACCATCCAATATTTAAATCGCCTTTTTTTTAACTATGCAGATCCTAAACACGTTCGAGAATGTATCCAAATCAAACAAAACCTGCAACCTTTTATCTAAATGACCAATTTCACAAAACAACGCGTGAATTCACGCGTGCTACCAAGTTGAACGTGCATAATATAATAAAGAGCAAAGTTTAAGCGATGACACAAGGTCGGCACGCGTTTAGCATTGATCAAACATCCTTAAGATGTCTACTCGACATGACTCAGTCGGACTCACACACTGACTCAAGACGATACATTTCTAACCTAGAAATTATACTTAACAAATCAAAACAAGATGAGACTACGAGTATATGTGTTGTGTTTGCTAGTGTTATGTGCTTGCTTGTGTGAGGCTAAAGACCTGACTGTTGGGACTAGAGTGAACAATTTGCTGATTAAAACTGATAAGTTTGTGATCTCGTCAATACCCTTAATTAGGAGGGAGAAGAGTTACGTTTATTTGGATCCGAAGCAGAGAATTATTAAAGTAAGTCATGACCTAAATTTTAAACACGTAGAATATATTTAACTAAGAATAGATACCAAAAAGCCATGATATGATTAATGAAATCAAATAACTGCATAAGTAAATGAATGGTAATTGTACAAAAATGTTGTCTTCATTACTTTATTTACTCGAGGATTTATAGTATAACCCGATATTTCGTTTATTTGAAAAAAGGATGATTTAATTTCTTCCGTCCTTTTGGATACCTATATTATGCATTAAGTCAAGGGTTTATGGTTTCACCGGGCATCATCTTATTTTACTAAGTTCTGAGAAACACTATGTCCTTACAAAAATAACCTTTAACTTATCTGTTGAGTGTTTATACTTTTAGTTAAGTACATTGTGGCATCCAAATCAAAACAATACATAAAACCAAGAACTTAATGATTCACACGCTTAAGAACAAAAGGACGCCATTTTAAATTAATACAACGCTGATATGCACTTTATTAGTGTACATTAAAATTGCAAATGGAATAATGTCATTGTTCAATTATGTTGTTTTATTTGTTGCAGGGGATCATAGCTCGCGACCTCTCGCGGTCGAAGATAGAACCACTAGTAACGGCGGGGGGAGTGGGACACACCAACGTGACTATACAGTTTAAGAGCGAGAGGGGAGACGGGATTAATTACTTGATACTCATATTTAGTAATAATGTTTGACTGAGTTAATAATGGATAGACGTAAAATAATTAATTGTTGTTTTTGTACTGAGATTAAGCTTGAGCAGTCCCCACTTCGTGGAATTAATAAAATAATGAAGGCTATTCAATAGTAAGATCTTTTTTTTACAATCCGGCATGATAATGGTCGAATAGTTATGGTGTTTTTTTAAGTGTACCTAATTACTCAATCATATTAATCTAAAACGTAAAACACCACTTGTTTTAACTAGTTAATTTTAGTGAAACATGCTTATTTTCGAAAATTGTAGTTGAATTTATGTTTCTAACGTTAGACAAGATATTTTTGATTCAATAATGTTTGTTATAACGAGTAGGTACCTACCATAAAACCATCAAAACAGCTGTATAAACTAAACTTATTTGTATCTATTGTATTCCTAACTTATAACGATTAAGAAAATGTTATCTATAATTGATTCTGAAATAAAAATAGGCATGTCTTACCCTAGGAAAACAACGCTTATCTTCAACAAAGCGAAACCAAACAGAAAGACAAACTAACTTATTTTACCTCACAGTGTAAACAGTGGGGGCCGGCCAAACAGACACAAATCAATTTTAGCGAATTGTCGGCACACACAGGGTGTTTAAACTGAGGGCGGCTAATGGAGACACACGCATTAAAGCGGGCCTCATGCTACAGGGGGACCTAATTAGTTTAAGCTTGCGAATAGATCTGTGATGTTGGCACACTGGAAAAGACATTACATTAAGTTTTTATTGCACAGTTATATACATATGTTTATTGTATCTGTGTAGTTACATTAAGTTAAGGTTTGTACATTAAATTTGTAACAGAGAACCCTTAAGATTTTATAAAAGAGACACTAGCTCGTTTGCCTTTTCTAAAAAAAAGTTAAGCGTTTCCTAGGTAGTGATACGATAGTGATATAGCTATTTATGTCTTTTACCTTCACGATAGTCAAACATACCGTGTGGTTGCCGGGTCAGAATAGTGTCACTCCATGTCTTCCCGTGGAGGTTGTAAGAGGCGACTAAGGGAATAAAGGCTTGTAGTAACTGTTAGGCGATGGGCTTGCAACCTGTCACTAATACACTGGTAAAAATCTTAGCCTAACCGTCTAACTGTCAATAATTTTTTTGAGAGTGGTTGGTAATTCTGTAGCTCTGCCTACCCCACTCTGGGAATGAAGGTGTGAATTTATGTTATTTTGTAGGTATAATGATACTATTTACTTATTTAAGTCTCGTTAAACTACGAACGTCTCAAAGTGACCGTGAAAAAAAAAATGTTCGGAACTTCACGCCCTATTTAACATGAAAGAATAGTGCCCTTGGTCGATAAGAAAGGGCGTGGATTTTATAGGATTTTCAGTTAACTGGGATTTATGATGAGGCACGAAATTTCAATTTATTTAAGGAAAGTAATGGCCAGGCCGGGCAAAGATCACACGTTTGTGTCGACCCTTATCCAGCATATATTTTACGAATTGCCACGACTCCCCTTTCTCACGAATTTAGGCTTTAGGATTTAGGCTTTTTGCTAAAATCTGAGTTGGTTTTTCAGCATAACAAAAATAAATGCCTACGAAGCTAGCGGGTTCGATTCCTGGTCACAGTATTTGGGCATGAGTATGTTTATCGTTTACCCATTGTTACAAGCCTAGAACTTAGTTTAGGTTAGGTTAATTTGTTTGAGATTGTCCCCCGATACTTATTTATTCGGAAACGGCGATAATAGTAAATGGTAAGTAACCTACTGAGCCGGCACATCTAGCATTTCTTGCTAACATGTATATCCTTGGTTTTATCACCCCTGTCCGTATAATTTTATCCGGGGATCAAAAAGCGCGGGTTTATACAATTTCACAGGGTTAACTTAATACGTTATTCAATTTATTGTCTATTGGCGGTATCACACGTTTTATTACTAGTTTATCAACAAGTTACTATATTATTATTAAGAAGTTAGACAAACACACACACCTAACATGAGAAACCCTATCGAAATAGTTCCATAGATAAAGTTTATAACGTTATTGAGGACTTTGTAGCAAATAATTGCACAGATAAGACAAACACCAAACTGGGATTTTATGCTAAAAAGTCTTTAAAAGCAACGAGGTACCTATAGGTATGTGGTTATGACATTCAGGAGTCAGAGAAGCCTTAGGACTGTGACTGAAGGAGAGGAGCCTTGAAGACTTGTTTTATGGAAAGGAGAAGGCATACCAGCATACAGGCTACCTGATGGTAAATGGGATCTAAGACCATTGACATTTGAAGTCTAAACAATTCCAAGACCGCAATCCAGATTCTAAATGCGTTAAAATTTAAAATTTCAAACTAATTTTATTTCCTCTAGTTTTATGTTGGAGTTTATAGACTGCTTGAGAAATTAAATGAACACTTATATTTTCATCGTTAAATACGTGTAAGCTTTTTATTTTATCAACGCTATTATGGTCTGTTAATCGGTTCATGATCAGGGTGTGATTCTCTTAAAACCGCAGTCCGTCGAACGAACGAGTGAATGCCGCAGTGGCGAGTTTAAGACCGAACAAAACACATTATAGCGCGTGCATTCTTAATTTTTTTTTTTTTATGGCATAGAGAAGACAAACGAGCACACAGGCCGCCTGATGGTAAGTGGAAACTGTGACCCATAGACATTCACATTCACAAGACTGCAATGCAATCCTAAGACTGCAAATGCGTTGCCAACCCTGAGAATAAGATGGAATGCCTCTATGCTAGTCATTTCACCGGCTGTCTTATCCCCAAACCGGAACACAACAATGCGAACACTGCTGTTTGGCAGCCTTATACGTTCAATCTCATCGACAGAAGCAATGCCGCCAAATTAAAAATTCACGCGCTAAAAAGTGTTTTGTTGGCTCTGACGGGACTACTTAAACTCTCCGCTGCGACATTCACTCGTTCGTTCGTCCGACCGCGATTTTCGAGAAAATCAAGTTGTTGCAGAGGTTGCCGCACTCATCTCTTGATGAGGGGTCCCAAATAGTCTGAAGCATGTCGGACCGTTCCTTACATACATAAACTGGTAACTTTCATTTTAATATACTTTTTGGAAAACAATTAGCTCGTTCCTTTTTCAAACTTGTGTTTGAAAAGTCGTCACTAACTGCCGCACTCGAAGACGTCACTTAGTGCTTGATTAAAGTTGCTGCTGACACTTTCTTTGCTATAGCAATAGAATAAGACAACACGTCACTAAACAAGAATTTTTAATTGACGTCTCTGAGTCTGCCAGTAAGGTACGACTAAACCGTCATTAAATGACTCTCAGTGCGGCCATATGTCTCAGGGAAGTTTAAATGTTACCCTGAAGTTTTTTCCAGAGAAGTTTAAAAGGTTTTTAAAAGTCCCATTAATAATAATTTAAATCAGCAACGTCATTCTCATACTAGAATATTAAAACAATTTCCTTGATGTAAATTTATAAAACATAGCCTTAAAGAAATGTTTTCCTTCCTCGTTGCATCTTGAGAATACGAAGCGGAATGCTGGCGAAGTGGGTACTTATATTAAGCACAGGATATCGTTGAAAGCACGTACGAGAAGTCTCTGGAATTTAACTGAAAAAAACCTTATTTTGTTTCAAAAGAGATGTTTACTTGAATTTCGCTTACAGAACCTACAAGGTTAGTTTAGTATTTTTCTATGAATTATCAAGTAACTAGCGACCCGCCCTCGCTTCGCTTCGGTTTATGTGAGTTTTCTGTAACACCCGTACATGAAACAGGATTTATTATACATTATAAACCTTCCTCTTGAAACACTCTATCTATTAATGAAAACCGCATCAAAATCCGTTGCGTAGTTTTAAAGATCTAAGCATACATAGGGACAGACAGCGGAAAGCCACTTTGTTTTATACTATGCAGTGATAATAGCGGCCCAACAGATGCTTCGTCTTCTCTGCAGATTTCTGACTTTAACGGTAAATTTTCACTATGTCATACAAACCCATGCCCTGACAATAATAAACAAAATGAAAAAAGAATTATCCAACTAGGTGCAGTCGTTTGGAAGTTATAAATACGCGTAGGTACGAGTACATGCATTTCTGCGATTATATTTTAATTATATAGATTTACCACGTCATAAAGGTGTCAATTTACTGAAAAATCACAATCACTAATCGTGAAATTACCAAATTATCACAACGTTTCTACGGTTAATTGACTACAGCATGAAGTGCAAGATTTTCCAGAAAATTTTAAAGTGAGCATCGTAGCCAGACTTCCCGTAATTTTACTTTAAGAGGTAAATCAATGTTAGTGTTATACATCCTTAACAAACTTAACCATGTCTCGTAATTCTATGCAACTCTTTATATAAACAAACGAGTGCAAGACGATCCATCCTAGCGTGAAACTACACCAAAAGTCCATGTTCAGACTTACTATCTACAGACTCTAACCTCTTAATATTCATATGAAATCCAAATAACAAGAAAATACGTGGAGGAGCAGTGAAAATTCGACGCTAATGCAACCACTTTCGCGCGGCAGACGCAAACGAATAAATAAAACATGGGCCAGTAATGCACACCGTCAAACGGGTCCGCACCAACCTCAACTCAGTAATCCAATTTCGTGGAGTTCGTTCTCTATTAGTCGTAAAACAAAGCACTAGCATGTTTATACCAAGGTCAATTGAAATGCCTCACGATTCGCTGTGAAGTAAATATCCCACCGTGTAGTCTGCTTGACCATAGTAAATCCGTATTAAGCCGAATGTATGATTCTGCAAGTCTACATCCGGTTGGCGTAGACCCGACTGATGGAAGCTTTCCGCTCGCATTTCCACTAATGCTCTGGAAAATTCTCGAATATTATGGAAACGGAACTACACGGAACATGAAGGCATGGTCGGAAATGTCTTTATTCTACTGTTAATCCAGCTTAACAAGAAACAAGAGAAATCCGCAAAGATGATATTTATCAATACGATAGTGAAATCTCTATACCTTTGATCCGATTCTGATAAAATTTTATTTAGAGATCGAGACGACGTCGGGAGAAAAAAAGTAGTTATGACTAAACCCATTGGAAAAATTGCTGTAAGATAATTAGGACATCCTTTTTTAGTATGGAATCAAGTGTGCGCTAATATTTTCATCAAACTGTTTCAACGACAAACTGAATCGAATCAGAATAATACATAAGTAAAGCTTTTTACTTAAAATGTATTTCCTGTACGAACCTACTCTTCTTCTATGTAAAGGTTTATTTCTTTAATCGTGACAATGTATTATTAACTTTATTTCCTTAACAAGAACTGTACCCAAAAAATAAAATTACTTTTAAAAATGCCGTTTCGCACGCACAAACTTTTAAAAAACAAAATAGTCACGCTACAATGAAACTCACGAAAGAAAATAATTTTCTTGCTTCACAAAGAAATGTCAACAGCTGGAACTAGAATTTCCGAAATAAACGAAACACTACCGTCACGCCAACATTCCAATCAATGTTTTGCAACAAAAAATTCCTGGTATCGACTGGAATTGGGTGAAGTCGTCCTCACTCAATTTTCCCCGACACATACAAATACTCGGTCGGAAAGGGTCGCATTGATAGAGTGATGTCACGTAGTCGACGATATTAACGAATTCACGCCGTCTCCTTATTTGGGGCAAAAAAGGAAGGGAAAATGAATGAGTTCAAATTACGCTGAAACAAATGACCTACCATACTTTTGAAATAAAGTAGACCATGAAAATCGATTACACGTTAGCCAGTGTCTGCTTTTGCAATTAGCTTAGTCTAGTACACAATGCATCACCAGAAAAAGTGATTTAACTAACTTCCTTGATATCAGAATATAAAATGAAAACAAAATGGAGGGTTGAATGTGTTAAAATTGTGAGTAACTGTGCCAATTTTCAATGGGTATGAACTAGATATAAAAAACTACATCCCGCGGAGCAAGACCAATCAATCCGCAGCAGGCCGAACTGACCTAAATAAAACCGATGTGAAATGAAAAAGTGTTGACCCCTGAAAGGAACAATAGTGACGAATAGTTGCAAATATGGACGGTACGAGTACATAGGACGTTAGGACACCGCCAGTACTACGCGTAGCAAATATCAATCAAGAGTGGTAGCATTACAGTATTTACAGAAAGAACGAAAGTTGTATTAAACAAGAAAAAAAAAGCGTCTGTGTTATGTTAAATAAAAAGTTTTAAGCTTCAAAACCTCGAAATTAGCGTCGACTTGCACCCTACACCAACGAAATCAAATTTTGATCCGTTCCATCAAAAAGTCATTTCCCCTGAAAACAAAAGCCACCAGGAAAGTTCTAATTCGATCCAATCTAAATCCAATTACTTCCACCCCAGTATTAGTCACACGAAGAAAGCAGGTGCGATACGGATCTTCTAGGAACGGTTCAAAGAGGCCATAGCTGTCCGATATACGGTACTGAAGCTAGTTGGTTTAATGCCAAATTTTATAGATCTGCACTATTACAACGTAGATAAATGCTAATTTGGCAGTGCACTAACTTTTAATACGGCACGAAAAATGGGGGCAATTAAAATAGTAGCTATCTATGGATGACTTGAATCAACTAATTTAGTAAGTAGGTTTGGTAGATTGATAATTCTATTGATAAATATGAATTTACACGTAATTTTAAGGTACATAAGTAGTTAATAGGAACCTAAGATGATGAGATGAATGTACCTTGATTTATTGGTCATTATTTAAGTAATAGGGTAAGTAGTAGGGTAAGACGTGATGACAACTACATATTTTCGATGTTAAATATCATTGATATTTAATTGTTTGACTACTTTAATGATTCCTCAGACAAAGTTGAATTGAGCCTTAGACTTTTTCAAAGTAATAATGTACCTACTAGTAGAACCAAAATGTGACTATGTGTATGTTATATCGGTTCTTTTCAGTCTTTAATCCAACCTGTCACCTCTATCACCTCTTGTTAGGACCTATTTAATCTAATATTTCCCAGAAAACTGGTCCGATATACTGAAAGGTGTGGTAAGGCTTCTAATTATCCGACAACGTTACCCGAATAATTCCGTGGTCTCTTTATGCCACAGAACGGACTTAAGGAAATCAAATTCGTAATTCGCCAGGGTTATACAAGCCGTGGCACGCGATACGTCAACGTGTTACGTTTTAACTCGTGTCACTGCTTTGGATCTTTGTTGTTATAATCGTGAAAAAAATACCCTCTTAAAAACTTAAATTACAGGTTTAAACGAACGTTTTTGTAAAGGTTATAAATTATAAATCCGAACGGAACTATTTGTATTTGCTAAGAATGCACAACACACTTGATTTTCCAATAGGTTTAGTGGATAAATAAATAAATAAATATCAAGAGACATACATACATACATACATACATACATGAACTCACGTTTTCGTTCCCAGAGTGGGGTAGGCAGAGCTACAGAATTACCTACAACTCTAAAAACTCAACAGGAGATAATGTTAAACAAATTGTCCTAGTCTTAAACTAAGTTCTAGGCTACTATCGGTACTAGACAACGATAAACTTACTTATATATTAGATAAATTCATAAGAAACATCCAAGATTCAGGAACAAATATTTGCGCTCATCACACTAATATCTGCCTTACCGGGTTTTGAACTCGGGAAGCTAGCTTCGAAGGCATGGTCACTACCAACTCACTACAAAGTCTAGTCTAGTTACTAGACAAAATTGTCGTCAAATGCAGCATAATTAATAAATAAATATGATAGCTATTTAATCATGTAAGTAAACATTTCATTTTGTAATCTACGTCTCGCAGATGAAACAAAAACAACGTGTATCACACGCGACACGCCGAAATAACACGACATTTCGAGCGTAATCCGGTTTCATCCCAGATTTGCGAGTATTCATTTAGATAGTCCTCGTTCGCTCGCAGCGAAAACAAAAGCATTTTATTAAAATTGCTCCCTGCAAAAGCAGTTCTAAAAGGCAGTTACATTATGAACCAAGTTGGAGCAAGTCCGTAACTATGCAGGGAACTATGCAAACAACATTTTGCGTCGAGCGTAAATTTGCGCTAGTCTTGACTAAGCCCTAATTACTTTTACCAACTAAATAACAAGCCTTCTAGGGTATAATTACGTTTTAAATTGATTTATCTTACTTTGTCAGACATTTGCATTTGGATATTATGCTATCTTCGACCGATTGACGCAAGGAATGGTGATTACTGTCACGCAACTATCTTAGTTTTAATGGGTTTTAAAAAAAAAAAAAAGGTCTGTGATTTATAGTTGGTATCGTTTATAGCCGTTGCCCTCTTTCGGGCGATAAGGGAAGTAAAAGAGGAAGCAGCGAGTGATTTATCGAGAGTCAGTAAATTTTTCAATGAACCACTGTTTATTTGGTATAACAACACAACGATAACAATCCGTTAATAAATTATTATATTTCTTAATGAAAGTCTGTCTCCGTAAGTGCTTTTTTGTGATAAACGCGTGATATCAGTTTGGGATTTTATTGAAAGAGGTTATCAAATCTGACACTTATAAATCACTAGGTACTCGTATCTTCGGGGCTATTTTTTTCTGATCCCCGAGTAGGGGTCTATATTCTTTCTAATCTGGGGCGCAAAGGTTAGCCACGCAGACGTTTGTGTCAGGCGTGAGGGATGGCTCGGAGTTGCACTCGGCTCGTAAAATACTCGCGGTCACGCCTCCTATGACGTACCGACAGTTTTATGGGGCGCTGCATAGCAGTGCGAGTGAGACCAGCGGTAGCACTGAACAGTTTCTAATAATATTATGTAGAAGAAATGTGAAATATAGGTTACCTACATTGCCGCAGTCATTGGCCATATAACAATGATTGGCGTGATAATTTAACGACAAAATTTAAAAAACAGCACTACTTTTCTCAGGTTCGATTACACTAATTTTGATGAAGCGCTTTTAAAATAAACGGATAGAATTTTGTTTTGTTTATTTAAAAGTTCATCGCTCTGCTTGAATTAAAAAAAAGAACAAATGAAAACAGTATTGAGATTATTTTAGCATGTTTACGACGAAGTAATAAATTTAATAGATATGTTCATACGTAGTGTGGATGAAGTTACATGAAACAGGAGTACACTTACTGTCAACAAGCAAAGTTGTGAATCATCACAGAAACTGTGTGGCCGAATGGAATTCCGCACTAAAAACCATTGGTTTCCCACAGCGGTCAAGAGGCGATAAGTCAATGGCAATTTATTGATTTGAAACTTTAAACAATGCTATAACTGTTCTTAAAACGACCAACATAAAGGTTGGAGTGGAGGGTAGTAATGAAAAAACAAAACCATCGGTTTTAAATAATTGTCGAACAGATTTGCTTTTTCTATAATAATGTTAGTTAACAAATCTTAACAATGAAATCTTCTTCCCAAAAAGCATTATTGCATAAAAATTCTACTTTCTTTTATACAGTCTTAACTTTTTTCTAAAAGCCGTTTTAATGGCTTCCCGTCGACTTCCGAGACTTAACGTCAAGTGATTTTTTCCTCTTCATTATATTTTACGGACAGAGATGAATGTTTTGAAGAAAATCTCTTTAATTTGATATGCACATTTTTTGTGAACGAGAGAAACTCATAACGCTAAGACAAACCAAATCCGTTCAGCCTATACGAGAGAATCAACCTCCTTCTTCGGCAAACGAGTAAAAAATTCACACCCCTATTTGTTTTTACAGGGAATCCTTGTTCCGGTAGGGAGTCGGATTGGTCAGTCTCCAAAATAATGTCCATTTAACCATCGCTATGCAAATCCGGATTAATTTATCTACTACACAGGTGGAGCGGTGAATTAATATAAAGCCGATCCGGCCGCGCCGTGAACAATGATAAAAATCGTAATCCCAGTTGCGGATGCCATGGCTACGAAATCTTATAACATTTTCGTGTGAAAGAGAATTGAAATACGTCTACAAAATATCTGCCTGGACCTAAATGCAGTATTCAGAAAGGTAATCTGAGAACCATAATGGAGCCGGCCATATGCACCTTGAATAAGATGACTTAACTGGGAATGTGGAAAAGTCGCCAAGCCAGCTAAAACGCACAAGTTGCTAGGATGCAAATAATTTCATGCAGTCAAAATTCAGGGAAAAACAATAAAAATAAAAGGTACGCAACGCACGCCTACTAAAAATAAGACGTGTTTTAACATAATTCTCAACAACCCCACAATAATTCATCTGCGCACGCACATTACCTCTCAAAAAACAATCCCATAAAAACCCTACGCGAGGAAAACACCCGACCCAAATCGCCAGAAGCGGCAAAACAACGGCTCATTTCATATTCATGTTTGACCCGACGTATAAACCTTCCGTATGCACAAACATATTGACTCAAAACCAACATCCTTTGAGTGACGCCCATCCGAGAAAGCTGAGCGAGTGGGCGGATGACTCACTAAATGTTCCCTCAAACAATCGCCTGTATGACAAAACGCAGTTTGCGTAATAACATATCTGTACGGAAAGCACACACTCAAATTGGTGATGTTGCTTATCGACTGATGCTATTAAAATTAGTGATGGGCAAGATGAAGCAGAAACCAATTACTTTATCCTGCTGTAGTTACTTGAAAATGGTGCAATAGATCAGCTCACTGTGTTGAAGATTTGACATAGGACTGCTGAACACGAGACGGACAGATTTGTGCTACTCCTATCCATCGGTTTCCCGCAATGTTCACCGAATAACATGCATACTTAAACGATAATTGAAGCCTAGATTATTCTACGTTTTACATTGTCTAGTTCTAGCCTGGAGTCACATTGAAGCTATGCTGTGTAAATTTCTAAGCAAATGCTGGACAACATTATTTCCCGCCATGAACTATATACTTAAGAATATACGTCATTATAAAAGTCAAAACCCAGTCTAATTCTAAAATGCGATACATCGGTTTTATAAAGAAAAATTCCGGTTCCATAGAAACTATAATGTCCACATGGCGCTAGAGCATCACTAGTTTAAAGTGTTAGTGATAAATCGTCGGCTATTTAGGGCGAGCCAATAGGCTGATAACCGCTTTCTCGTGTGAAGGTGGATTTCAGAATGTTATCTCCTGTCAGCTGCGAGTGCTATCGTCTGTTAATGCTTTTAGCGCTGTTGCATACTAGCACTGCTCGTTTGACTTGAGGCCTGTTACGTTAGTTTTTAACCACTGATTTATTAAACATCATGAAGTCATCGTATAGCTCATTAAACTATAGGTATTAAAAATTCATCTATTAGAGTCATGATATTTCAAAATTCAAATTCAAATTTCATTTAATTCAAGCAATTAAAGGCTGAAATATATATGAGGTACCTACATTATTTAAAAATCAATTATTTTTAACGATGGCGCAATGTTACATTTACATTACACGTAATGATCTCTGAAAATTTACCTAATGATGAAAGGTGAAAAGAAAAAAGGATGTGGTACGGTTATTATTATTAAACGTTTAGAAATTATCTAGCTAGAGTAAAGTCAAAGTTACGCTTCTTAAAGGATTCATTTCATTTCAGGAGGTTAAAACCTTACAATTACTATTGACTCAACTATAGCTTGAGAAATATGTACTCGTTCAAGTATTCGTGTTATTTACGCACCCCCTCGTATGTAAACGTGTAAATTGCATCGTTGACGCCGTGTTCGCATGGAGTTCAAAAGTAATTTGTAATGTTTTGTTCCACAACTTCAATGTTGCCCGTAACCATTACCATTTATCGTGGGAAAGTGCGCACATTTGTCATGGTGCTATATGTGCACAACTTTTCATTTAAGACCCCACCGAACAGACAAAACCCATTAGGTTCGTGATAATGCAAGTTCATCGTTGCCAGGTATTGTTTAGTGTTGCCATCGCGAACAAAGCGCGGGGTTGCCGTCTCATCCACGGTCTACAGACCTATTACCAACCCATTGTGCCGGCGGCGAGGAAATTAAAAATGCAGCATTGTGTGTGCGCACAACGCACGCGACGTGAGGTTTGCGCTTTAATTACGGATTACTTTGGGAGTTTAATTACCTACTTTATTCTATTATTAATTTATATTTTAGCGGGATTACCTTTGAAAACTTTCTAAATGTACAAAATCTTCACCCTCCAAGAATAACTTAAAAGTTGCGGCATCATGTAATTTCCCGTGGTCCGTAGGCCAACTTATAAAATGTGGACTCCCTTCTCGGTTCGTGTTAAAGTTTAAATTGCTCGCCGACCGCCGCTTCTTTTTTCACTATCTTCCTCGTACACTCACTTTTTCCTATTTAAACTTCCCCGTTTTATTTTGAAAAGCCTCTTCCACCGCGACTACAAGTTTCAAACACTATCGATCTACCTGAAAACTTTACACGTTACGATTTACGATTTGAACTATTCCGTTTTTTGCTGATTTGTTTTTGGTTCAGTCACAATTCAAGTATACGATTTTTATGCTTTGATATCTTTGAAAGACTCCATCTTTTCGAGAACACAGGGATCAATAATTCTGCATCGTAATCGATTCAATAGTTATCCGTTGCTCTCATGCCCTAAAATGATCCATAAAACCCATGTATCGGTGAACAAAACAATAATGTTATTTGCAGTCTTTATTTAGTTTCAAGATTACTTAGATGTAAATGATTACTATCAACGACCCTTTCGATCTATATCATAAAACACGACTTTATTGTTTGGTTATATTCGAGTTCAATTCCCGGTTAAGTCAAACGAATTTCCAAAAATCGATGAATGCAGTATTTATTATTACCAAAAATAAAATATCTTTTGCGTAGAATATACTATTTCCAATTATTTAAGGTAGGTTGCCGTCACATATGGCGTTCGTTTTTTCCACCCTGTATATCATACGGTATTGGAGACGCATCGTGTAAAAGACACAGTACAGCGTGGTGAACTGAACTGAATAAAGTTAAAAACTTTTATAACTGCGCTATAGAATAGCATAGCTGTAAGTGGAAATTAAGTTGAGTTGCAGAAAGTTACTTTTAATTGTATACTATGACGACGCGAGAAAAGAAACCAACTCCACAAGAAAATTAAACATGTAACATTTATTGCTATAGACCTTTTACTATTACGATTTTAACTCTTGAGCCTTTATTATATTATTTCCTTGTCGTTTCTCAATCGAAGAATACGTACCCGCACTACTAGGTACTTACATACTTAATGTTGAAGTATAATAACCGTGCAGTGTCAACATAACTAGCGGCGTAAACGTCAAATTACATGCTACAAATTGTATCAACGTATAGTCAATATTTTTTCACGATAAAGTTCTATGGTGACTCAAACGACAACTAAAGACCGTGTGTACACGTGTATTATACTATACATTTATGTACAGTAGGTACATGAGAACCGTATTCCGACAGCAACCCGTACAATGACATCATTCTTGACGCAAATGACTCGTAACATAGCAAGAAACGCGAACGAAGTACAAAAACCTCGCTCTTACTCCTCGAAATCGCAGCAAATAAAATAAATAAAATGAGTCGATACTAGCAGCATTCGATTGCGTTCTTACTCCAATCGAGAGCTCTTGAATTAAGCGTCTGGGAATCGAACACCATTACCGTCGAGCGCAAAAGTCCCGCTGATCGTTTTGTCGATGTTCTGTTACTAGTGGCTCTTAAATATACACCGTCGATGCTTTGTGAATTAACGGTGTTCAGCTACACTTAATGTTAACTAAGTGACATTGAATATACGTGTTGTTAGAAGAAGTACTTGTGCTTACTCACTCGCAGACTCATTTTTATAATAATTACCTGTCTGAAGATATGTTCTGCGATGAAATCCTCTTGAAATACGAATCTAGTCACGCCAAACGCTTGAGTGGAATATGTTGATCAGTTTAATATAATATGTACGTACAGAACTAATATGAATTTACGTAAAATTTCAAATATTTAATGTCGAACGGTCTATACAGATGTATTACAACTACATGCAAGAGGTCATTTAGTTAAGTTTTTCGCCAATACAAGAGTTGCTTGCATATTAAAAAGGTATTATATTGAAGACCTCATGAATTCGTATCCTCCTGATACTTTTAGAGGTCCTAGATTTGTACCCTACACTGGGCAGTCCTGCATTAAGTACTCAATTAAGTACAAGATGTCAATGTGTACCGTATCTAGATCTTGTTGACCTATCGGCTATCCCAACTAAGGACAAAGTCCCGTTCATATTTTACGTTCCGTATCGACCGCTATAAACAATAAGTGGCCATATTCCCAATTTATGTCACGACCAATAAATCCGAATATTTTGCTGATAGCAATAATTGCTGGAATTAATCAGGGGTATTTTACGATCCATTTCTCTAAGAGCTTCTAGGGTCGGCAACGATATACAAGGTCATATTTTATGCGTAGGGTTTATGGGGTTGTTTTAGTTTTGGAAACTTGCCGAAGTGTAGAATTACGGTTGTAAATTAAAGACATTACCCTTTTACCGCGGACTTAAAGCATACGCCCTTAGTCAAATATACAGCTTGAAAGGAATTGAAACTAAGAAAGTCGATTAGATACTTTTCGGGATAATAGTTGCCCGAAATATGTCAAACCAACATACACGCTTTGGCATTTAAAATATGAATGGGATGACAATGACTTTTTCGTGTTTTAATTATAATGAAACTACCGTAAAGCTTCGTGCATTATATTTGTTTAACGTAGTAAGTGTAGTAACGCCAGGTGCTCATGTAAATTTAATTAGCAGCAACCTGTAGGTAATCTAACAAGGGTTCTATTCTCGGTAAAACCATAAACCTAGCTTTTGCCATGTTATCGTATTGATTTTAACTTGACTGCCACAGTCAAGTAAGTAAGAGCTTTTGTAACGTTGACAACACCGATATCATGTTAAAAGCAACATGGTTTAAACGAGAAAAATACAACCAACCAAATTTTCTTTACCTAACCTAATCTAATTGAATTAAAGTTTCATCTGATACATGCAACAGACACAAGTCTGTAAAACAAAATCAGTACATTCACTTAGATTTACTTACCAATTCCCCTGATATTTCACCGAGTCGTCCGAGTCGGAGTAAAAATGGCCGAGCACAATTTGTCCGGTTTACAAACGACCTCAGGCGAATTGCTTCCGGGAGGATGAAATTTAAAATAAAGAATGGTAATTTAACCCTTCGGATCCCACGTGCATTGCATACGCTTTGGGGGAGTGTACTTGATCTCTTACAGGGGTTTAAGTGGTTATAACTAATTCCTTTAAATTATCACAGCAAGATATTGCTTCGAAGGATTGCGTGTGAACATAACAGTTTTGAAGGTAAAAGACACGTATAAATTAATTACCTACTATATTTTTACGAAAAAATGGGTCCTCCTTTTTGGACGAGTACATCTTGAACCTGTAGGACTCGATCTTTTGTGTGCAGGAATGTGCTGATTCCCTTACGATGTTCCTTTACCATAAAACACATGGTAATAGTAAGATGCTTTAATCTTTGACCGAACGCCCCTCTAATTTATTTACGCTCGAAAATAATGCATTTTTCATAGGTCGGTTAGAGGAGAGAATTAGACATTCTTACTGAAGTTAAAAAAAATCATTGATTCGTGTCAATCTCTAGGGTTCGATTTCGGTATCAAGCTGGTTTGCTACCGGCGAGGCGAGGCGAAACGAGGCTGCGCGATAATATGTATTTCTAATAAAAAAACCATCATTTCACTTTTGTTTTTTGAGGCGGGTTTTAGGGTAGAAATACCGGTTTTGGCCATCTTTACACCGTTTTTGGCCAATCTAAACTTTAACTAATATCTAAAGCATTATGAAATTACAAATACATTTTTATATTTTATCTTTGAATTGATCTTCAGGGTTAACTATTTATGAATATTATTTTAAATTTTACAGTATTTTTGATGCTCATTTTAACCTTAAATGGCCAAAAAGGGTACAGTGGCCACAAACGATACTTCTACCCTATTTAATACAAATTTAAGTGGCTTGCCTCGTCTCACAACCGGTGGAAAAGCACGTTAAATAATGTTACGACGCTGCTTTAATACTGTATATTTCCTACTGGCTATTTAATATAACGTGCAGTCGTTCGGTACTCTCTTAACTCTCTATTTCTTTACTTTTAATCACTTGGATCAATTTATATTTTGTAATGTTTACAATTTCACCATTATAGCATGATTTTAAACAGTAAGTCTAGGTCTATCAAGTTCAGTGTCTATTCTATTCTATGTATGGAACCAGTGGTAGCTCTTGCATGTACAGTCAACCAATTTGATTCCTAGGCCACTATAGACTTGTCAACGTGACGTTGTAAACCAAATCATAGGGAGTCTCTCACGTTTTGGTTGACAACGTCACTTTAACATAGTCCAAAGTGGCCTAGAAATCAAATTGGTTGACTGTACACTGTGTTCATATTGTACACTGATGTTCAAAATACCTCACAGCACCGCAATTTGCGCGTCTCGCGTCAGGATCCGCCCCGTTGCCATAGCAACCCCCCTGTGGTTCCTGCATTTGGAATTGTTTTCAAAATTCACCCGGACCTAGCTGTTGTTAAATCCGTATTAAAACAATAAAATCGAGTCGTTACGCGCGTCTCTTTTATGGTTTACGTTAAAATTTGAGTGCAATATAAAAATAATAAATTGGTACCGTGTTTAATTGGTCTGCATGGGAATATTAACATTGTTAATGTTTTGTCGTGTGAATGCTATTAAACAGGTACGGTCAGTGTTATTATTTTATAACGTAGGGAAAGCTTACCCAAATAAGTATGGCTGGCATGAATCTCCGCGAGTTTCTAGAACGTTAGTCCAGTTCTGACAGAGGTCGCCCACAAACAGTCAAGAAATGAAAAAAAACACGCACGTATAAATCATATTTTTAAAAAAGGTCCTTAATTTGTACTCAGTGGTTAGTTTGAGAATAATTACGATAAGAACATTGGAAAATAAGTATTTTTATTTCTATATTGTATACCCTTAGTTCCAACAAATGGAATTAATCATAATTATTTCTAAAGTTTCCGCAAGTTTCCATATGGACGAAGCCAGCAAATTACCAGGACACCAGAAGCATTAAAGTGGCTGCACTAGGGACGTAATTGCCTGTTAAAGTTCATGGACCGTGACGAAGGGCTGGTAGGGAAGGGAGAATTTTCCACGCCTATTTTTTTCTATAATGAAGTTGGAGAAAATATTGAGACGTGTAAAAATAAATCTGGAAAAATGTGAGACGGAAAAATGAGACAACGTTTTAATATCGTAATTATACACAACAAAGTTGTAGAAAATTTAAATATGTCTACCGTACAGTAAATACCTATTTTGTATGGTCAGTAAAATATTAGTATATGAAATTTATAATGCATTTTAAATCATTGACAACACTAATGACAATGTACCATACTGCTTGTAAGTAATAAATACTAGTACTTAAAAACTAATTTCAATTCAAAATGTAACAAACCAAAATGTTCAAATTCAAATTCAAATACAAATATACGTATAAAGACGCGTACACATGAGCGTTAATATTATTAGGGCAGGTACACATGTTCGCCGTTAAATCTGTCAACCGCAGAGTAAGCGATTAGATTCGGTGCCGACAAATAGACGTGGCATAAGATTTAGTTTGGAACTTTGCTTAATTGCATGGTGGATTATACTACTGAACGTTTTGATTTAATTGACACATGTTGTTTTGGTTGTTAAATAATTTAGTTATTTTTATGTGAGTTTCGTTTAACGTAAACTTATGGAGCTTGTGAATTTTCCAGGTTACCTATAAAGAAAAATTGAAGTGTATCAAAGTGTAACGTGACCTCACATCGACGTCTATGCCTTATTAATAGTTAACCTATACTTACTTGGAAGCTGTATACTTAGTATAATATAAGTTGATACTTGGTATCTTTCACAATCATGTGACATTCAAGAATACTATTTCTTTTTTTAAATTATTCTACCGGCTCTCGGCTTCAAAATTCTTAAAAAAATCACATACATACATACCGTCACGCCTTCATCCCAGAGTGGGGTAGGCAGAGCTACAGAATTACCAACAACTTTAACAGCCAGTTGTTAATTCTGTAACCACATTTTGCACAAACAGGCTAAGATGTTTATCATGTGTATATTTATTAGTGACAGGTTGCAAGCCCATCGCCTAAAAATACTACAAGCCTTTAATCCCTTAGACGTCTCTTACGACTTCCACAGGAAGGTATGGAGTGGTACTATTCTATTCTGCCGGCAATCACACGGCCAATAACAAAATCACGTAGGTAATAAAGAAAATTAGAGTATGGCAACGAATCTACATTTAATTAAGATATCTATAATAGTGTATCTATTGTATACGGAAACATCGATAACAACAGGATTAGACACTTGACAGCATAATGGCCCTAATAATAGCAAACGCACCGTGACGAGATTCACTGGACCTCGACCTAATAGGATTGACACGTTGTTAGCACTATTATAATAAAACCGACCAAGTGCGAGTCGGACTTGCGCACGAAGGGTTCCGTACCATTATCTATTAGAGACTTTACCAGTTGCCGTTATTAATTTCGAGCAAAAAACGGCAAAAACATGTTTTTTGTATGGGACCCACTTCAATATTTGTTTTACTCTTTTTTGTACTTCTTGTTATAGCGGCAACAGAAATAAATCATCTGTGAAAATTTCTCTGGCCATCACGGTTCGTGATATAAAGCCTGGTGACAGATAAACAGGCCGACAGTGGAGTCTTTGTAATAGTGCGTTTATGAATAACCAATATTTATTAAATCTCATTTTTATTACTCTAATTTAAGTAAATAACTTAATAATAATTCATTGAACGGACAACATGAAACTAATACAATAATACAACACCAACTTTTCAAGCCCAATAACTTCTACGCGTCTAAAGCCGCATACAGTTACTCTGCCTCTTCAAACAAACTTCCTAAGCACACGCACTGCATATTTAAAATCTTTTTCATCACAGTAAAACTTTCCGTGTCAAAAGTTCCTCCGCTGAATAACAGTTGAAGTTTGCACAAGAGCGAAGCACTGCGTACGTGCTCGAGTTGAGAGCGTGGAGTGGGACATTGTACTCGGCTCTATGCTGTTCAAATTAATGGTGGAGAAGGCTTTGACTAGTTTCATTTATTTTCAACGAGAATTGTGGCAGCACAAAGGTTGTTCCGTTGTAGTACTATAATTTATCGTACGCCATGACCCAAAGGTAGGTCATACATAATTGAGGTGCTTAACAAAAGTCAAAAGTGATGTCTTAAAAATCGTTCGTAGCAACATTTTTAAAATATTGTTTTTGTATTTTTTATCATCAAGACATACACAGACAGAACGTATTAGATCATAAATATTGTTAAGCTACTTTTTATCATTTGTAAATGTGTGAGTACCTAAATGGTGTTATAAAACCTAAGTTGTAATGTGTAACTTTTTAAATTGAACTCATTTAGAATTCATTATGTATAAAAAACCCACACGGTTATTTTTTATGTTTATCTAATTGTTATAAAGACTTGTTTGCGTACACAGGAAGTATAAAAAACAAATTGTACCTAATTAAAGTTTGTCTTTTGGTCAGTGCTGTAGCCTGTAATTTTTCTTGTTACAATTATTATTTTATTATACTATTGTTAATTAAATAAATAATGAGTATCAGCAGCTGGATTACAGGTCTTAACGTAATATGTTGTGAAAATAAAGCAGTTTTCCAACTATTAACTAGGTACCTAGTAATTAAATTATGCTAACTGAGGCTTTATATACACTATAAAAGCTAGTTTGCAGGGATTTGCCCAATTTTTAGTTCATTTAACCTCACGAAGCTTAAAGTTAGTCTATTCATGAAGTACGAGTATTTTTGTGTAATTAACAGCATAACATAATACTAGCTTGTTAACCTCAAGTGCTTGTGCTTGATTCGCCGCATTTAATAAGCGAGCGAAGCAGCTGTATGCGCCAGCTGGCCTGCCTCACAGATTATACAAGAAAATACACCACAATCACTAAGCAAACAAAGCAAGATCTCGAGATATTCGTTGTTTAGGTTGGCCAACATGAAAGAATATGGGAGTTTGTTTTACTTTGAACAAACATTTGGTTAAACGGTCTGTTGAATTAAACATTTTTTGTGTTACAGAATTATATGCGCCAATAGAAAATCAATATTTCATATTGGAATTATTCGTCATTTGAAATTGGAAATAGGCAACAGACTAAAAAAGTTGATTAAATGTAAAAGAAAAGTATGTACGTACTTTAAAAAAAATACGTCTATTCCTACATTTCTTTTAAATTGCCTTTCTCGTTTACCATCAATCTTGTATAATGTAACCACCAATCAAGCCAGCAAGCGGGACCTAATCTCATGTCCCCTTCTAAACGCAACAGAACAACTATCCACAACCACAACCTACGCAATACCTGTTCACTACGATAGCGGGATTTCTGGAGACATTGTTTACGATTCCAACAACCGTTCTACACTGCGAACGCAAACAACCCGGAATCATCATCGTTATCTCCTAGAACTTAAGAACTATAATGACTACGATTAATGATGACAATGTCGGTGCCCGGCTTTGACATGCACCGTATCTTACAAACGCGACATTGTCTAGTAAGCCGAAAGCCCTGTTGTTAGAACTGAAGTCGAAATTCTATTCAGCTTAGTCTTGCTGTAAACAGTCCTTTATAGAGTGCACAATGACGGACATGTCGACCAAAATGTGGCTATACCTGAATATCAAGTGATATTTCTTTGTATAAGCCGATTAGTGTCGGGTGGCCCTCTGAATAAATTGCTGATCTACTGTTATTTGTTTTATGTTGTAAAAACGCTGCGGAAAGTTTTATGTTTTCGGTTGTCGTTCACGTTGTCATAACTGCACTTATAAGTAAAAAGGTGTTTGTTAAATGCACAAGTACAGCTTTTACCACATTGTGGTTGAAATTTGTTTTTAAATTTTAAACCATGGTCTCTATTCTACTTGGTAAAACTATTTTGCTTTTGACACGTATGTTCAACATTAGCACTTGACAGTAAAGGCGGCTGAGTTAAAAATCACACGACAACAAGTTTAAAACAATATTGGTTTACAGAGTAGTATAGAGCGCTAGCTATAAATAAGATACAATACAAATATACCTTTGGAATAGATGATAGTCGTCGACGGAAATAAAAAGATAACTTTCAAAACTATTACGAAACGAAAATACCTTTAAAAATAACATAGTAATATCGTGTCGAAAGCACATAACCATATCAATAACTCCTAGGAGCTTAGGAATATTTAGGACTCACAATCTTTACAAGATTATCTACGTCTAACATTTCATGAATAACGAAGGATTAAAACGAGAGTTATATGCATTTCTGCGGTAGGTCGGACAAAACCGATCGCTCGTTCTGTGAAGTGCTAATCCGAAACATGTGCGGCGGAAAAAGTCATGAATAAGGTTCAATTTCGAGAATCAACTTTGACACGCCGCTAGGGCTGTCTTAGATTAACCACACTTTAATTATAACTTTTGAAAACGATTAAAAAAGGTACAATTTTGAGTGCAATGTTGAACAAACTTATCCCGTAGTTGTGTGATGTTTCTCTTTTAGTTTCCATATCGTTATGCATTTAATAAAATAATTTCTTTCTTTCTATAATAAATATCTCAAAAAGATGTAGATGCTGTTACGTTTAACTTACTAAGACTTTTGAAGTGTCCCATTGTTTCGCACATACCGACCATCCAAATCTTTCGTAGAATTACTCTATTTGTGGTGACAGTAAGTGTTTAACTGAAACCGTTTGTTTTGTTGCTGCTTTTTAAACTCAACGCATCCTAAAACGTTTTCTTGTTCCGTTGAACCAAAGAATCAGTGATTTATTTAACACAGACAACCCTATATGAATAACATTCGTCGAGCTATAAAAAGAGCATAGGATCAACGCTCGGATTGACAATGACAAGCGTTTAAGAGCCGAGTTTATTTATTTGTACAAGTCTTCCCTTTTAGCGTAAAGACAAAACAAGGAACTTTTAGATAAGTATTGTACTGCGTCGATGTTAAGGACTATTCATTACCTCTGAGATACTGCAGGTAGAGGTGCGAACACGTCTGAGATATGGATGAAGAGTGAAGTAAAAGTATGTTTTGACACTTCCCCGATAACTAATATTACGGTATACACAGTATATTTTGTGAACATTTTATTACATAAACGTTTTTGACACTTATAGTGGTCAAAGTAGTGATAGATATAAAAAAATGTGCCTGGGATAAAAAAATTAACACCTGACCATGAAAAACTCAAACGATACGGATCACCTCATTTAAATTTAAGTATATGAATAAACATTGACTGAAACTAGTAATTAGTTGATTATTCGTATTAAGTGTAAGCCAAGTAAAAAAATATAATAAGCTAAGTTTTTCTATATAAGTAGGTACTTATGTAGAACTTTTTGTGTCTCTTTGAACAAGCGTAGTTACCGACCAAGCTTAGCGTTGACCAGTGTCAAAAGTTAACTTACTTTGTATAAGCAGGTCTAAACAGGTCAATTAGCAACCGGCCTTATGAGGGTCCTAAGATTTGCGTATCAAGTGAGAATAGAACAACTATAGTTGCCCCGGCTTGTTGAAACTGGAACCTTGGATATATAACAATCGATGTACAAATAATTGCAAAAAGTGACGCCATTTTCGAAGCGCACTCATAAAAAATCAGTCGCACCAAAAGCTTTTACCACCTACTTACCAGCAGGACCCCTTTAAAAAGAGTATTTATATCGCGAGCCGTAGTTCAAAGCCCCCATAAAATCGAATAGTTTTGGAATGGACAAAAACCGTCGATGTGTAATTGAGTCGTCGTGAGTCACTCGCACATCTGCTGCGTAACGCACCGGGCGGGGAGGTAAGTTAGTGCCATATTGGTGTGCTGTATTTGACATGTGTCATTGTAGAACTCTTCTTAGCAAGGGTTTAAGTAAAAAAAACACTTAAAGATCAAAAACAGCTAGAGATAAAAAACATTGACCTAGGCTGAGTTCTACTCATTCAAAAAATTGTGGTTTTACCTTATTGTTTTTGAGGTGTTTCTGTATTGGCAACGTTTTGATAGCTCTTATTGACCAACTTTACAGCAATGGCGGCCGAGTTAAAAACAACGTACTATAACACGTCAAAAACAATATTGTTTAACGTCGTAGAGTATAATAAATGCCAAATATTATAAATGTGAAAGTGTGTCCGTCTGTCTGTCTGTAATGTTACCTGTTTAAGAACCGATTTAGGTAAAATTTGGTGCAAAGATAGTTTGAAACCTGTAAAAGGACATAGGATAGTATTTTTTCCGAAATGCATCACCTAAGGGGGTGAAATAGAGGTTGAAAATTTGTATGGAGCTACGATATAAACGAGTTCCACGCGGACGGGGATAATATAAAAGACCCGTTGGTGATTGGGAAGAATAAAAATATTTATCTGTCTATCTTACTACAAGTTCCAACTTGCTCTAATACGGTCCTGTAAAAGTGTTACCGAATGTACCCGAACCCAAAAAACTTTTCAAGACTCTATTGTACTGTAAATAGCCTAGCCTAATTTTGACTATACGCACATTCTACCCTGCTACCTACCACACCGCATCGGCACCTATTCCCTTTGGTACTCTAACTCTGTGGTTTAGTTCCGGTACTCTGGCGCATTGTTTCTCCCCTCTAATAGTGCGGTATTATTTAGCGAAAAGGGCCTTAATGCACACTACGAGGGAAGATTAGATTTCTTATCAAACAAAAACTACAGAAAAAAATTGTTTAGAAACTACAAATTGTATTGACTGTTTTGTGTATACTGCGTGGAGGGGATTTTTTTAGCAACTGAGGTAAGTCAATATGAAAACGTTTAATTTGTAGTCTGATATTATAGTATGAGGTTTTTTGTGTTGTTTTTAATAATGCTGTATCTCTGTAATGTTATTGTTTGGTGTCCAATAAAGTGTTTTGTATTGTATTGTGTTGTATTGTATGTTTAAAAATAAATAAATATTGACGACCCACAAATTATTGTTTACACTAAAACGCTCCCCAGTACATTAAATATCGCTGCATGACGATTTGAATAGGTCTTCATTTATAATAAAAATTCATCTTACAAAAATGATTACTCATTTTAAAACAGCCAACGATCATAAAAATTATATCTCTTAAACAAGAGTAAGTACTTATGTACAGAAATAAACACATTTAAAAATAACCGTCGCCAATGCCCACATGCGCCTCGAAATTGACGCGAAAACGATACATTACTTACAGCGTTCAAATTTGACAGTGGTGATATGCGGGCGCAGCGCAGGCGCAGCGTCACTTGCTTCTGCGCAGGGCTACCACTGTACAAAGGCGGGAAATACTTGGGTTTTTTACATGGCCTTATTTGAATGAAGGAATTGGTGTATTTCGTTCCAAAAACAATGTCAAAGATAACAAGTGTCAAAGGCCCGTATTAATAAACTAATCTCAACTCTAATAATAATAATAATAATGTTAATTATTATTAATGTTCTCATCCTTCTTAAATAGTCTCTTATACTAACCGGTGGTTGTTCGTGGGAGCATACCTCTATAGTTTGAACTCAGGGACAATCGCCGGTTGGTATCCCATCACTTTACTAAATTAAACTTGTCTAAAGGGCCTCTGCGTGTTGGCTTCGGCTCCATGTACGCCTTCCAAAGGTCCGGGACTCCCATAGTTCCGTGATTGGTAAAGACATACATAATAATAATAATAATAATAATAAGCATTTATTTCGAACAAGTTCATAGATCGTTAGTTACAATACTCTTAAAACTATGTTAGTAAATAATACTATAAACCATGGCCTGAAAGCCATCAACGCGAGCCTCGGCAAACATGCCTGATGCACTACAGAATCGAGGCAGTCCCAACAACATCCTAAACCCATTATTTTATTGGACTCGTATTGCGTTGACAGATCTCTGAGTGCAGCTGACCCACAGACTACACGTATAAAAAGTCTGACAAAATGCCCTATAGAGGGTTATTTTGACATCCTTCGTGCAGCGCGCAAATCTGCGAGCCAGCATGTTGCTCCTCACTGCCAACGACCTACGCTCCTGCTACGCTAATGCTCGTCTCGAGATGTGTCAAAAATGACAGTGTTCTATGTATCTATCTTGTGACGCGCATCTCAGCCAAGATGAGTTAATTAATACGGGCCTTAGACACTTGTTATCTTTGACATTGTTAATCTGATGAGTCCTAACATGGTGGATCTAAGTTAAGTATAGCGGATATCCTGTCACCACCTTCCGACTCCATCTTCAGAATTCAGATCAGCTCTTGGATACCATAATATTGTATTGTCATCGGGTTAACATAGTGATCCAAATTTCAGGCCGTTCCATGAACTGGTTCAAAATTGACTTGCAAGTCAAACTGACACAAACATTGCAAATTAAAAAGCTGTAAAAAGCACACATCGCACAAGTACTTACCAATCGCACTTGAATAAGGATTCTAGGCAGAGCGACTCAAGCGAGGGATCATTATGGCCAATTTAAACAAAATAGCAGTTCGAATTAATTTTGTACCTCGAAGGATAAACCTTACCTTTCTATGCTTACAGAAAGCATCTTAATGATATCATCAAGTAAAATCATATTATAATGTTGCCAAAACCAATAATGATGTTTTTAGTCACTGGCAACCCCACACATGGGTGCAGCAATTAACGTCATTACGCCCCCGCGCCATTGTGATGATCTAATCGCTTGCATTGATGTATGAGATGATAATTGTGTTAGCGGACGGATACTTTTTTTTCTTTTTTAAGTTTAGATGGTGTTTTATGGTTTTGGAACGGAATTTTACAATGTGTGAAATGAAATAATTTTATTATTTGATGGGCTCCTTCTACTTTTGGCCTTTACTTACAAGTAGATAATAATAACTTCCGAATTGCATTTGATTTCTCCTGAATTTCCAAATTATACAGAAAATAACCGTATTAATCAATCTTGTTGTTCTATTACATATATGGTTTTATGTAGTAATCTTAGTAGTAGTCTTATTACTATATTTAAAAATAGTCAAACAACACTTTTAAACGCATTTAAAGCAAAACATGAATGGTTTAGAAACTGTAGGAAGCTGTGAATTAAAAATCGTGCATTATGACTAGGGTTTGCAATATTCGTTGGTTTTTAATATTCGAATAATATGAATAGTTCGATTTCCGATATTCGAATATTCGAATTTTTCGGATAATTTGAATATTTATTGAAACAAAACGAATTAATGGTTTAATGTTGTAAAATCAAACAAATAGGCCTTAGATATTAAAAAAAATTGCATTCCGTGGTCAAATTAAATATTATTAGTTATTAATATAGCAAGTAGCAGGAAGCGAGCGACCCAGCTACGTCACTCAACTCACTCACTGCTCGTTATTGTAATATATTTTTTTGAGCTAAATTTGTTTTTTTGGGAATGTTAACTTGTAGATACGATTAACTTTAATTAAGTAAAACAACATAAAATAATATAACAACCATAACACAATAACTGAAAAAGAAAACTAAAATTAAATAAAACTAACTCTAAATATATAAATTACCTAACTAAAACATTAAATCTAAGAATGGCCCCTGCGGCATTGTACCAAAGATGCTGGCAGCATTTCCTCGCTGGATGGTTAAACTTATACGTTGAGCGAGGAAACTGCCAGCTCTTCGGTCTCCCGTGACGTCAATGAGCCTCTTCGAAACTTCTTTGAAGAGGCTTCGAGCGCTAGGACCCCACGGACCAAGGGTCTCGACACCGAATGGAATAAACATATGTTCTGGGCCGAGACCACTATATTTTACTACCTTCATGCTTTCGGCCGCTTCAGCTGCCGCACCAGCCCTATTAGAGGTCCGGTGGAGATGTGATGGGGCTAGCGTGTCTACACAGGTTGCATCCCACACTAGCACCCGTCCCATTATCCACGGGACCAAGGTCATTCCGTCAGGTCTCTTGCCATCATTTCTAGAAATACCTGTCGGCTCTAAAAGAGCCGGGACCTTTATTGAGGCAAGAGACCGACGAATGATGTCGTTGAGTGCGGCGTGTCTGGAAAAGCGGCCAGCACTTCTCTGGCAAGAAAGTCCGTGATGTCCTAGCCGATCTACGTCACTTCCGCAGGGGCAGCGATGTGGAGCGCAGACCGGGACCCCAAGGCGAAGGCAAACTGAAAGTCGGAGTGTGTTAGGGTCTAGGAAAGTACCAGTGCTTGGCGAGGGATGAGCTTGAAGCCAGTATCCAGCCTCCCTTGTACCGACTGCTAAAATTCTAGCACGATCCGCTGCGCAGCACTGGCTAAGAAGGGAATCAACAGTCAATTTGGGAATTAGTTTTAAAACTCGTGTTGTCTCATGTTATATTTGCATTCCAGTTTAATAGTTGCTTGCATTTCTCAGTAGGTATGAAAAAAAGCTGATTCCAGCGTTTTATTAAAAGTGGGAAACTATTTCAATCCTTTTTAGTACTATTCAAAATATCCGAATTATTCGAATAAGTACCACTGCTGTATTCGAATTTAATTTGTGTCGGATATTCGAATAATATGAATATTCGAATATTCGAATTGCAAACCCTAATTATGACCAGTGGCGAAACAACAAAAACACAGCCCCAGCAAAAAACAAGTCAAGCTGATTAATGATGTGCAAGTTTCACACAATAAGCTTCTAAGAACCAAAAAAAAAATGATACGACTCGAAATGTGATCGTTTCCCAATAACGACAGAGATAAATAAACCGAAATCCCTCGGGCATAAATTATGTCCTGATAAACATCTATCCCGAAGCCCCTACGCGACAAAAATGCTGTTTAGTAGCGAAAATTGAATTACTGTGCCACTAATCCTGTTAAGTAGTTAAGTAGATTATGTAGATTATTTTCTATTTTGCATTCGTGATGGCTATCGCGTTTAATTAATGAAATTTTAATTGCTGCTGGTTTTATAAAGAGCATCGGGCTCATTTATTTTGGTTTAATAAAGCAGATGTTTTTAAAGCTAATGTTTTTTTATCTATGCATAGACCGCGCTGCGCTACCCTCATAAAATGACTTTACGTATGTCATTTAATCGTGATGGGTCAAATTATGATGGTATCTTAAAAAAAACATTAAAACAAACGATTAATACCATCTCACGCCCCATCCGATCAAGGAACGCGTTAAACAGTTTAGCAGAAGACGCCATAAAGTAAGTCAATAGGCCCAACAATGACTTGGGCCTCGCAGGACATTCAGCCCAAGTTTATTTTACTGTGGCCACTAAAATGCTCAATAAAACCGCCCACACGATGTAACACTCATGATATTCCGACCTCTGCCCTCGGGTAAAGAAAGCCTCTGTATCCCGGCTCATAACCTTACACATTTTATTTGCGAATAGGACGATTATTTTAACAGCGCCGACCCTCTCCGTAATAGAAAACGCACGCATAAAAATAAGTGCAAGTCGTTTTGGATTATTATTTATTACATAGTAACTTGGTCATCGTAAGCCAAAACAAATATATTAAGGGACGTATGTAAAAACTGAAGTGCCTACATCCTATACTTTTTGCCTTTTTGGCAACACTTGAAATTTTAAAAGGAGCGGTTATTGCTTTTTGAAATGTCTGCTTTAGTTTTTGTTGCAGACTGACGAGCTCAAATCACAGATTAAAATAAAAAGGTTCGTTGAAACGTCCGCACTGCGCCAAGTATCCGCTGGCCTTCCTCCAGATTCTAGATTGTAAGAAAATTATACTGGCATCTCATGGAAAGCTTAGCCACCAAGATAGCAATTGTTGTTGCAAGAAATACACGGGCGAATACGAGAAACCTATTAGGCCAACGATGTCATTGCGTTTGAATTTTAAAATTAGAATATAAAACGTTCCATATTGCGAGAAGCGTTGTCAAATAAAGAAAGTGCTTTCTGCCGTGCCGGAAAACACAAAAGTTATTTAATATTCCAGTAAACGTAGACAAGGAACTGGGACCAAATTTAAACTTGAACACCGTACGTGAAATTGTTTTTTTTTAGCACAAACAACTCAGAAGCACAACTTAATGTCTTTCTTTTAAAACAAATGGTAACTGTTTTTCGCGATTGCCTTACATCCACTTCCTTAATTTTAAATATTTGTAGTCTGGATCCCTAATACTTGTTATTGACAATTAAGTACTTGTTAAGCCTACATTGACGTGAATTTCAATCGCAGGAATTCTTTATTAATGTCATGACAGTCAGCACAATCATACACAAATTGACCGTTTTGAAGTAAGCTCTAGGAAGTAAATGAGTAAATAAGATAGTCATTGAGGCGTCTAATTAACATAAGATAAAGACACACCCCCTTGTTCAGAAACTTACAATAAGCCTATTTTAGTTAGAGTATTTTTTGGCACTTTCCGACAAAACATCGCAATAGACTAAAGTTTATTAAAAGTTGTTATCAGTTGCCTACAAACTTTTCGTTTCTTCCAGGCCCCTAGGCGGAACCTGGTAGGCCCTGTACGATCATCAAAAAAACCATCAAAATACATCATAATGTGCCTGCCAGCCATTTCTTCTCTCCTACTCAACAAGACTTGACGGAGCACGATGTACTATAATATCGTATATCGTACTTTATCTATGTTTTATCATTATCACTACATATTATAAAACAAAGTCGCTTCCCGCTGTCTGTCCCTATGTATGCTTAGATCTTTAAAACTACGCAACGGATTTTGATGCGGTTTTTTTTTAATAGATAGAGTGATTCAAGAAGAAGGTTTTTTTATATAATAAACTTTGTTTTATGTACGGGTTTTACAGAAAACTCACATAAACCGAAGCGAAGCGACGGCGGGTCGCTAGTACTTGATAAAAATCTCGCGTGACTGATTGACTGCATGAACCGAGTCGGTCACGTTCGCTATAGTCTGTCTTTATTCTTAGATCTGCGTGAAATTATCATGCAACAGCTGTATCGGTGCCCTAAGTCCTCCCGTCAAATTTGGATGCAGTGACCGAGGCGCTTGCTTTATTGCCCCTTCCTTTAACTTGTTAGTTTTATTAGCCTCAGCCGTTTATTGTATTAAGACAGACATTATCCTAACCGCGGGTGTTTTGATAAACCGGCCAATTCGTAAATGAATGATGCTTCCTCTCCGTAACGGGACTGTCTTGTTACTGCAACTGTGTTATGCATGACTTGGGGATTTGGATCGTTATTCTCCTTGTTATTTTTATAAAGATTAATGTATGTTTCTGTTATGCGTGAAAATTCAGGTTTAAATTTAATATAGCAAAAAGTGTCAAAGGCTTTATCGCTATTACTCCCTGAAATAATACTTGTAAAAATAACCTTTTGTTTAATGAGCCTGTAGCTCAAAAGAAGTTAAAAAATTATTAGTAGATACAAGAAACAGTCGGTAAAATGCAGCAGAGTTAGAGCCCTTTAACTTCGTGTTAAGGTTTAAAGATTTATGTTGAACTATGCACTATTTACTTAGGTTTGATCAAAATAACAGATTCGTTCCTAACAACAAACCAATTGACATTCAGTACCAAGAACGAAACTCTGTATCTAATATGTATAAAAAATTGGGAACTCGGTAGTGTTATTTAAAAGATAACCGCTACCTTTTTAACATACAGGCAGTGTTAAATTGATAACGGCTGACTGGGCCGCGTGCGTTGGACGCAAAATCAATACGGCGATGATGGATGATGCGGCGCGTTAATTAAGCACACATCAGTTGACAAAATGAGCCTTTAATGCCCAGCGTAATGCACTGAAGATTGATTTAGAATTATGGTTAGGCTTGCAGCACACTAATAATGCACCTGCGAGGCTAGAAGACTGTAAAAAATCGTCAGTTCTGTATGCGGCTATAAATACTTGTAATTTTATCTTTACATAAGATCGCCGTCCATAGAACTCGTGAATGATGTAAACAAATTAGTACTGTTTGACACATAACCTCAAATATTCACCAAGCGTGTTTTTATTATAACGTATGATGAATAGTTATTTCACCTTAAGCTTAATATGAAAATCTAGTGTATAAATCATTGTAAAGACCTCACTTGATCTTGAAAACTACGTGATTATCGAGTAGTCATGGTGGATTGGTTCGTTTGGTTTTGTTTACATCTTTTGCATGTTCTATTGACAGCGACTTTAGTATAAAGTCGCTTCCCGCCGTCTGTCCTTCTGTATGTACGATTAAATCTTTCAAACTACGTACGTAATTTTAATGCAGCTTTCATCAAAAGATTAAGTGATTCAAGAGGAAGATTTTTTATCTGTAATAAATTCTGGTTTGTGCACGGGTGTTACAGAAAACTCACATAAACCGAAGCGAAGCGAGGTCGGGTTACTAGTTCATGATATTAACGTAATAAAAATACATATCAGGGAATAATCTCACGCATAGTGCCTTTGCCAAGCGAAGTTCTAGACTTGTATTGTGGGCACTACTAGACAACGATAAACGTACTTTTTAGGGAAATTCATACTTAAATAAATACATAAGTAGAAAATATCCAAGACTCAGAAATAATGATTACTGCGCGTGCTAATTTGGTATTTTCTTGGTACGTCTGATGATTAGTACAGTTCATATAGGTGTAAATTGACAGGGGTGTTATTCTCTCAAAAAAAACGGACAGGCGGACGAACGAGCGAAATCGCACTCATATTCACTCGTCCGTCCGTCCGACCGTCGTTGTTCAGAGAATCACTACCCAGGAAATGTATTTGAGCGTAGGTATAGGTGAAAAACTTAAGTAAAGACGATATCGTTATCGAGAATGTATAGTAGGTATTGACGGAAGCTGCCGGACGATCGCGTCAAACCCTTCTGTCAATTCCATACGCTGACGATCGATTGAATTTGATGGTTTAATAACTACTAATATTCTAGACATTGGTTAATTTCTGACAGATCACTCATGCAAGTAGATATTATATTTGTACAAGGTTAATAGAAATCACATCTTGTGACTAGATAATCTAAGCTTAAGTCGCATCCCACGTGATAAACCTACGATGCGCGAGAGTTTCTACATCGCAGCACCACCAGTGTTGGTTAGTCTCTTCGATGCACCAATAGGCAAACCAGCGTCGAAGGCACAAATCGCCACGCAATCGTATAGCTTGCAGAGGTCAAGTAAAGCAGGTTCGATCAAGCAAAGTCTCCTTTGCTGCTTATGAAAATAACACCATAGATTAGCGTAATCCACTCCTACGCATAATTCACGTTGACACTAATATCTGTGCGATTACAATTACTTACGTCAAAACATCTGCAAGAAGTGAGAGCGGCGTAGGTGAAAAATAAATTGAAGTTTCTATTCGGCTTGTAATCATCAAAAGCCATTAAAAGTATATTATTAATACAATACTCGTATGACCTATGTACCTATTCGAGCGTAGGTAGATATAGGTAACCACATATATTAGGTAAAAAAACTTTAGTAAAGCCCCTTTTCCATGTATTTGTAACACATTTTAACGCAAATTCCATTTTAATTTTTCATACAACTACATGCATGAGGGGCTTTACTTTTTTTTTTTTCTATGTTTACGTAAGTGCTTCTTTTACTTGCCTTTAACTAACCTCATTTTCGTAATATTAAAGGTGTCCCCTTATTTAACCGATATCTACTCATTTTATAGATCGTAAACTATTTTCTGCTGAACCCGTGTTGATTTCTATAAATCTTGTATATGATTTACGTATGTCACGTTAAGTTACACGTATCATTTTAACCATCACAAGATGACCGACACAGATACAGAGATATGGAGACACTCACCTTCAATTGATAACACCCCTCTTTTTCGCTGGGGGTTAACTGAAATCAACTTCAACAGCCTTCCTAGGTTTTTTCTTTTTTAAGTATCGATATTTATAATCAATATAATCATTCTTGCGCCGCCGCGTACGTAGGTAATATTTTGTTATAAATAAAGTAATAATTATGCCTTTTAAATATCTAAAAAAGGTTTACTTAAACGTTAATTGCATGTAAGTGCAACTTAATTAACTCATCAAAGTAATTTATAAAAATAATTCCAAGTTCTTCCATCGTTAATTTAACGACAATATTAAAACAAACATTGCTATCAATCCCAATTTGGGACTTTTATTAATACTTTTACGGCGACCAGCGTCTTGACATTTCATTACCGGGCTCTCTAATTTCCTCATAAAATTGACCCATTTCATAGCCATTGGCACGTAAATGTGTGGCACATTAAGCACCGACGGCACGCATGGTGTATACAAATTGCATACACACGGTAGTTCGGGGCACCGAAATGCAATATTTTTTTGTATGAGTTTACGAGTTGGCCACATGGGCCAGGCGGGCCACTAATGTGAACTTTACGAGTAATTTCACGGTTATTCATTCTCCCGCGACGGGGGGCGTCAATTCGCCACGTTCGGTTCACATTTGCTTACCTGATTTAGATCTTATCTGTGGAGATTTTGACGCAGATGAAAATATTTGAGGCCCGGGAAGCAAATAAAAAATATTTTATTTGTATACTTAACTATAAAGTTAAGATGATTTTGAAAAGGATCGAGGTAACACTGTTTATACCTACTGCAGAAGTTATATGAACGATAAATATAACCGACGAAATAATAAAAAGCAAAGCTAAAAAGCTTATGGCAAATTCAAACTAGCTTATAATTTAAGGGTGATGTCTAAAGGATTATTATAGGTACCTATTATTTTATCGAAACATCTTAACGAACGTATGAGGCAAAATTGTAAGCGAACAACCGTACTACTAAAATCATACTACATATTCATTTTTAAAACCACTCGAACGTCCCAACAATTTTTCACCTCCAGCGTTCCATAAAGCATGTACCAGCCAGCGATAGGCTGTCATACATTTCCACGCCGCCGGAGCTGGATGGACCAGACACCTTACATGATGAAGTGTCACCGGTTGATAAACGATACGGGATCTCGAGCGGCAAATTAGAAATCTAATTTCGTGCTACCGTTAAGATATATGTAACGTAAGGAGGGTCGGGTCAGATGACGGGAGTTATATTATTATGGTTGAAAGGGAAGTTAATAGATTTGGTGTTTAGATATAGAAAATGGGATGAGATCGTTGATGAAATAGGAGATTATAGTTAAACGATTCAGGTTTACCAAGACCTACAATATCGTTATAAAGATTTTGGCTAATTTAGGTAGGTACAGTGTACAGTGCCATAGCTCTTACTTATTGTTCTCGCAATTGCAGTAGACTTCATAGTAGATTCGTTATGATGTAGTTGTAGAAAAACTAACTGTTTAAACGCGAAACTCAGTGATGCTTCGTAAACTTCTGTCAATTCATGAACTTGTTTATACAGTCGGGTCCTATTCAGACTGCCAATGATAATAACAAGTAAGAAAATAAAAACGATTGCGAGTGCGTTAGACAATAGGCCAGTACCCTTATCATGAGTTACAATTAACGCACTCGCTATCGAGTGTGTTTGCAGACCTCGCAGTATTATTATAGAGTGCGAGGGACAGAGCATTCGACTCGCTAGCGATTACGGTAATCGTAACTCATGGTAATAGGGCACTGCTGTTTGTGGTCACACATTTCAATTTCTACACTTAAAAAAAAAACGGTAGGTACTAAATACTTATGTTTATCTTGAACAATATAATATTTAGTCGTGGTAGGATCTTGTGCAGGCTCCGTCAGGATCTCTACCACCATCTTATCCTCTACCCTACCGTCAAGCAGCAGTGTTCGCATGGTTGTGATCTGGGCGGTTATTATGACATAACTATGCAGTTCATTTACGGTGAGTGTAAAGGAGAGAGCTATAGCAGTTACATAACTCTGTCCTTTTCTCTCAGCGTAAAATGAATTGCATTGATACGTCATAATAACCCAACTGGCATGTAGATAAGACAACTAGCATAGCATAGTATAGGCGACTCATTTGCATTACTCATAAATAAAAACGTGAAAAACACCAATGTGCTCTATTATTTCCAGTTATATTAACGACAAGTTTTTTTGGTTTTTCTACTATGTCAGCGTACCCCGATACCCGAGACAGTTAGCCTAAGGTACATAAGTAGCTGCACACTTTGGTACCTGGTCGCTTAAACTCCGTGAGCGTGACAGATTAGTGCAGCAGTTCAAACATAACGTTAAAGTGACAAGGGACTAAAGTGTTCAGCTACTTACGAGTATATGGCCGACTTACCATATTCATAGCTTCCGTCCCCAGTTATGTTATTCAACATCGCTACTCCGTTGATTTACCAATGGTCCATTATATATTGACCTCTGATATCGAAGCAACTGTTCGAAATCGCCAGTCAACATACGCTGGATACTCAATCTCCTATTTCAAACATTAACCTAAAGAATAGGTAACACTGCAATACAAAGACTCGTAAACATTATTGTTCCGGAATGCGATTATAATAAACATATTTTATCGCCTATTAAAATATAAGGAATGCTGAGGTCAATAGGAAAGTATGTACTAAGAAAAACTATTCGAATACGTCGTTATGTTACGCTGTTTAGTACACAATGGGGCTGTCGTGGTTCAACTAGAGGCGCTAACAGCAAAACGCTTAGTTTTATGAATAACTAATAATGTTAGCTTTATATTGCTGTTCAATAACGATTGTGGCTGTAGATACCAAAAAAGCCTTTAAGGTGACAGGCGTTCACGTGGTTTTCATTGTTAATCAGTCACACAGTAGGTATGATCATGATATTCGCTGAGATACTTCCGTTCCTCGAAATAGGCCTCACCCAAGGAAAATTTAAGTTCAAAGTTACGCTAGCTCCATTCCCGTCACTCGTCATTCGAGACCAAATCGAAAGAAAGGACTGGAACTAACTTCGAACTTCGATTTTCAAAGTAGGGCCTCAGTGATCGATCCTACCAACTACCTTTTACCGTTCTGATATTGATAGATGACGTGACAATTCGCCAAACACTGGAAAGTTGACAAGATTTCACGTCATAGTGGGAATTATTATGTCACCTGTCGTCATCGTCAGGATGAGGAGGCGGCAGGTCGTCGTTCCATATTATTCGAATTCAGGTTGGGCAGTACATGTGGGTCAGGATAGCGAATAGTACCTAAGTACTTACCAACGGGTACTCTTTTATATTTTTCGCTATTTTAAATCTTTGTTTTTTTTTCCTAAGAACAGATGGTCCTAATTCTTATAGATCCCGGATTCCCCATGTCCATGCCTATGTCTGCCGCATTCTGCTTTCTTATTTTACTCAATCACCCAAAGGTTAGCTGGAAGAGATCCCTTAAAGGGATAAGTTCGCCTTTGTACATTCTAACTCTGTATTGTATTAGATTTTCTGTTTTTTTTTTGTGTACAATAAAGTGTTTACATACATACATACATATTTTGATCCCTGACTAATAACCCCGTATACCTAAGCAGTGATCCAGGAGACAGCCAGCGACCATAGGTCGCTAGGTTTTGAGATGGCAGTGATCTAGTAATTACACTCTTAAAAGTGGAATTAAGTGAGACGTTTATTCAATTTCACTGTAAAAATCAATAAAATTGTCCTCTGCCCTCGAAATATAGCTTATTGTACTGTATGCAAAGTAAAACACGGTCTATCGCGAACTGGCTTTGATGGATGGAACCCCAACAAACAAAAATTGGTCTTGTAGTGGCTTAAACGGCTAAAAATAATATTCTTATAAGAGCCGCATTACCGCTAATAAGGGTGCGTTTGGGCACAAATTATAAGAACAATAACTTTATACCCCGCTTATAGCTTCCTTATTGTCTGCTTTTTTTTCTTAAACGTCTCATATTATGACAAGTAACAAGGATAACTTCCATATAATGGCAAGAAAAAATCTCGTAAAAGTCAATACATCTTATAAGAGCCATTTATAAAACGTTAATAAGGGCGATCACCCTTATACATGTTTTATTATGTTCCGATACAAGGGAGTTCAACTTATTGCGGCAAATCAAAGTCTCTTAAAAATCCGTTGGCCCTTATAGCCGTCTGTTTATGATTCTGCAATAAGTCTTTTTTTAAAGTGATTTACATTTTCGTAACAGTTTGAAGAAGAAAGACAAACGTCAACCATTTTATTGGAAAGTGAACGGTAAGTTATTATTTTATGTAGTTTATTTACCTGACTTATGTGCTTGTGTATAGTGAAAAGTGCATGGGAATTCAAATGCATGATAAAAGGTGGTACGCTGTGTGTTATAATATCAACCCGCCCTCGAGTTTAAGCTGTTTTTGTGCTCCAAACGTTATTAATTATTTAGTCAGGTTATATACACTGCTATTATGAGGGCAAAACGATTCGCACATCCTCTACAAGGAGTCTATGAGACTGAAGACTTTATAATGGCAACGTTATATTACTTATGCTTTCGCCATTTTATACATCGTTAGGGTTCCTTAACTCACGAACAAAATCATTTACCTAGCTAGTCTTGTACCTTAGTCTTGTTTTTATAATATAAATTTATTTTTCACTTTTCTCTGTAGTTCAGTTGGATGGAAGAGATCTATATAGGAATAAGCTCGGTTTGTGCACTAAATTTTCAGATTGACATACAATTTTAATTGTAAGTAGGTACACCATAAACGATGTAATAATAATGTTTATTAATGTTTGTCCGCAGACATTACAATGGTTGTGTACATATTGGCAGATATTGACAAATTTTTGAAAAGAGAAGATCTTAAATTGCATAATATTATGCGCTGGCCATGGAAGTGGACACATTTTATTCTAAGAAAGGAATGTTTTAATTGTGCACATCCGACCCATTCTACTTTACCTTTACACTTTGTGATTGATCGTGAAAACATAAAGGTGTTGCAACAATTCACTTTAATTTTGTTCAATTATATTCTTCCTCACTGGATTCCTTGTCATTTTCATTTTCTGTGAAATAATATTCTACGGAACCACAGGCTGATTCGTTGGTATCGGCTTGGTCATTTTGTAGTACCATAGGCACTGTGATCATAGGAGTACAAGTGGTGGGTGTAGTGCTCACAACCATGTTTTCATAGACCTTTTTCACTTTTCTTCTGTAACTACCGCTCCTTTTCAATTTCTTCCAGTCTTTTGAATCCATTTTGAAATGTAAATTCCGCTGCGTAATAAATTCACACAATCTGCTGTTTTTCTCACAATGGCAAATCTAGTCATATAAAACATTGTAATATAACCGAATAGAGAATAATATCTTTATAATCTCTGTATAAGGGAATATGGATTGCTTTCATCCTTGTAAAGATCATATAAAATGTTAGAATTTGTTTGTTGGATAGACGTCGTATCAAATGCTTCTATAAGTTTAAAAGCTCAATAGTTACCTTATGCATTACTTTTATAAGAATCATTGGCCATATTAAAAGCCTTTATATAACTTCGAGTTTTATACGGCTAAAAAGCAATGTAACTAGCCTCTATAAGAAGAACAGATTTCGAACCCTTATTGTACCCTTATAAGTTGGCTATATTAACGTTTACCCAGCAAAATTATAAGAATATAGGTAATATTAGCCAAATCTTCTTATAATGTGCCATTATAAGGAACATTGACATAATGAATGCTCTTTTATAACAAGTATAAGAATTTAGACCTTATAGACTTAATTTTATAAGGTTAGTTTGTTTGTTGGGACTGGCAAGTATACATATCAGTAAATATGCACCGTATAGGTAGGTAAAACAGTATTGAAATCGATGAGATGTGTAGGTGTTTATATATAAATACTTACTTAGGCCGCATTTTACTAAACTGGAATAAGGCTTAGGTAGGTACTCCGAGTTTAGTCTATACAAATTCGGCGTTTAATCTAGGTAGGTATAACATCTTATTCTCGTTTGGTCGAATCCGCCCTTAAAAGAATAGACGAACCAGGTCTGGCACTACAATTATTTATATCCTGTGACATGCATGTTTTAGGCCATGACGAGAATTAATTATTAATAATTCTTTACTGAGGGGAGGAAACGGGGCGCAATAATCGAAAAAATACGTTTAATGAAAAACAAAACCGTTTCCCTACCCCTTTAACAACTATCCAGTAGCATCGAATACTTTGTAGCTTAATTAATAACCACTATCCTCTAGGGACGTATTTTAATATTTCACGGCCATCAAAATGTCCGGAGTGGCGAGACAAAGCCATAAAGTGTGTCAAATTAAAAAACCCTTTGAACTCGCCGTGGACATAATCGTGTTGGAATAAAAAGAGCGGGACATGTGTCCACATGGCCGCAAGACACACCGTGTATAATGTGATAAAGTGTGGCCGTGCGTAGGAGGGAGGGGAACGGAGATGAACACTTACGAGTATGTCTAATTATTATTCAGTATATATTTAGTACAAATCTTGCAAAGTCGAAATCATTTTGAACTTAAAAAAGCTGAATACTTATCTACACTCATATGTTAGTCCGATGACAAAACATACTAACTGGAAATTATGGGTTGCCAACTCTAAAAGTGGGTCTGCACTATAAGGCGAAATAGGATCGAACTGCGTGGTAAATCTACAGTGGGGTTATTATGACGTACCTGTGCAATTTATTTTACGATGAGAGAAAAGGACAAAATTATATCACTGCTATAGCTCCGTCATTTACGCTCACCGTAAAATGAATTGCATAGCCATGTCATAATAACCCCCCTGGACTAGTTACGCTAGATGTGGACAACGTAAATCACGCGCTCGGGATGGGTCACATCTCGACAGTATGGCGTTACCTGACAAAATATCGTCCGCATAACCGGTAGGTACTGACACGTATTACAGACACTGTCATAGAATAATTTTACGGATGAAATTCGCAAAGCGGCAACCACCTTATGGAATAAGATGGATTGCCATTTATGCTAGTCATTCCACCGATTGTCTTACTGCCATACCGGACACAATTTTATGAATAGGTACTGCTGCACTTTGCAGCAGGTCAACGATAAGATGGCGATCTCTATCCGGACAGGGGCCCGTTTTATAAAAGTTTGAAACACAAGTAGAAGTCTCTTTTTGATACATACCTATTGTTGGAAAAAGATTTCTGCCTGTAATAATAATGTATTATTTTATATGCAATGGGCCCCAGACCCTGCACAAGAATCTTACCACCACTAATAGATATAATCAAACCGCGATTAGTTTGGGATTGGAATAGCTGTCAATTCATATGCATTTTGACGTAAGTATACGGTAAAACTGTCACCTCTAATCCCTTTCTAAACGCGGCTCGATAATACTATTGTCTACGCTATTGTCTAGATAACGATGAATAATATTCCTAGTTCATTATGCAACTGCTGTTCTTCTTACATCTCCGCATCTTTCCCTGTCCCCGTCAACTCGGCTCAGATGACGACCCTTTTAATTATTAGGCACTCTCGAAAGCAAAACTGTTTTATTTTTGAACTGCCTCGGCGCCTGACACTTGTGTTATGGCTCAGCATTTTTGTCCATTCCCTATTATTATTTTAATTGGAGAATTAAAGATCTATTAAAGACAAGCCACCGTATGCTTGTAAGTGATTGACATAGGTATTTGGCTGAGGAATTCTATTCTGATGCTTTACGTTGTTTTGTTACGTTCACTTTTATTTTCGTTTTTCGTTCTTTGATATTAAAATTTGAAACTTTTGTTAAGAAAGATAACCGTTGAAAAATATTCACTTATTTGTCCTTCTTTCGAATATACATTGTGTTTAGCATAGATTCGATTTTGTTAATCAGACAATCAGACATTTTAATTTTAATATTTTTTATGATTTTGAAGTTTTTATCATTGTCCAAATTTTTATCATTGTTTGGCAGTGCTGTATTTAAATACTTACATAAAAACAAATAACAACCACTCGAAAAAAACCAAAATGAGGCGGAGATACCATTATCTATTTGAGTTCAAAAACTTATAAATTTAATTTGCAGGCCGCAGCAGCGGTTTTGCCAAAATGTATTAAAACATGATAACTAGATATTAGTTTCATTTAATTAGTAAGTTGGGTTGTAGACACTGTCGCGCTCAGCCGTCGTGTAAGATAACTTATCGCACGTACGAACAGACAGACACTTGAGAGAAGCTCCCACGGCCCTGACACGCGCTTGCTGAATGACTCTGTAAATATGACGTACATATTATGACATATGCCATACGCTCTATTTTGCAAAAGTCATTAGAGATTCTATTTTCGGTAGCAAACCATAGAAAAACGACTGTAGCCCTAGACAAGATGCATTGCGAGATCGTATCGTTATCGAAAATATATAGGATTGATGTAAACTATCGGATGGTCACGTCAAGAGATTGTGTCAATTCAATTAGCTTTGAAAGTTTTAGAAAATGGTTTACAATAGCGTTAAGCGTCTTGTCTAGGGCTGACAAACAACGCATAGTCTAAACCGGGGACCTAGGGACATAAAATTTTGAAGGAAATATTCTTTGGATGCCCTAGAGGGGATACAACGGGAAGAAATAGGGGCAGTAGCGATGTACGGGTCTTACTAGTTAGACTTTGGTCTTAACTTCGTCCGCACATAATTCGTATAGTTTTTCTACCTACTTGTATCCTCGTGATTCGCTAAGTTTAAGAAGAAAATTCGCTAATATCCGTGCCAAAATCAACCGTGTTCCCTTTTAACTTGAAAGAAGATCAAACAAATCTCAAGACCTTCAATTTTTTTCTCATCAAGTCTATATCAAGTGTATGTCTGAATTTGTAATTAATTAGCATACATTTTTTTTTTATGTAAAACAAAATAGCGTTAGGAAAATAATGATACCTTTAATCTTTAGAATCAACCTCAAGATCCAAACTTTCGCCCTGGGCACCTATTATTGTAAAACAAAACCAAAACACAGTAATGTCGAGTATTTGTTTAACTATCGCCGGGTGGTCGGTCTCCGAGTTTAGTGTAAACGTTCCGCTCCGCCATACTCCGTCAAATCAAAACCGATCATGCATGGTTATGTTTATTCTGGGGAAAGAGTTGTTGTATTTCGCCGGGTAGGATTGTTGATTGAGTTTACTTGTTATGGTCAATACGGGTGGACGGTTAATCTGGGATACGATGACATTTTTTACGGGCATATTGAACTTGCCGGTTGGCTACTGAACCGTATTTTAAATTCTGTGAAAATATTTAATAATGATGCTGAGGCCAATCGTAATGTCAGTTTACTTCAGCATTCAGGGGCCTAGTCAAGATGCTTCACGCTAAGTTAGCGCTTTTCGAAAATCGACAAAATGTAATAGGATTGACGTAAGCTGATGATGATACATCTCGTTGTTAGAGTCGATAGAATACAGAAACTTTAAAGGCTTTTGCATCTTGGTTAGGCCTACTGGACTTAGGTAGGTACTGATTTTTGTTTAAGATTTGACACTGTTCATAATAATCCAAAAACTACAACGTGTCTGAAAGACTGTTAATGTAGGTAGGTACATCGCCTAAACAATATTAATTTCGAAAGTTTTTATGTTCGGGCTCCTTTCATCTTACTCTTTCTTACAACGGACTATGCAAGGAAACCGATCGGAAATTATTGTTCCCAAAATATTTTTATTATTACCTACCTATATAAATAAAATCCTAAGTTACAGCTCAAATAAAAATCAGCGCACTTATTCTCATGATAATTAAGAAGCCACATGCGAAGCCTGTGTCCGCCGGCCTGTTATCTATCTGATTTCGTCGAGGTGGAAAAAACAATATCCATAACAGTATCCACCACATTAAGCAGCAGAGCAGACCTGGGGGGTAATTATGTTATGACATAGCTATGCAGTTCATTTTACGGTGAGCGTAAAGGACGGAGTTATAGCAGTTAAATAACTCTGTCCTTTTCTCTCAGCGTAAAATGAATGGAACAGATAGGTCACAATAATACTGATGAGCAGAAATTATGTTTTACAGAAATAAATTTAATCGTTTCATAGCAGTAACTATTCGAAACGTTTAATTCATAAAACAAAAAAAATAATTTAACTATAAATTGAATTTTAGTAGTTTTATCTCTCTGTGTTGCCGTGGTATCGCAATCTATTAAATTTGCCAGTGTCTAGTATTCGATTCTTGGTTAGTCGATTGATTGTTCGTCTTCAATTTTCATTTGGCTTCTTAAGTTATTTTAAGTGCGTTGAATTGGTTTTTGTGTCTACGCGGCTTTTATATTATTTTATTTTTATTAGTTTTTTTAAAAGGCGGGATCCATATCGCGAAGTATTATTTACAAAGAGGAAACGAAGGATAAGAATAAAAAAGGATCAGAATTCGGTAGTTAACCAAAAACGAAACTTGTGTTATAATTACAAGTAATGCGTACAACGGACCGTAGAATTATTTCAGTAAACTTTTAAAACGGTGTTATTTTGTGGCAGTTTCACGCGTTTTATTATGCACACGCATTTAACTACGTCTTCGTTGACATTTGACATTGACATTTAGATCAGCTGTCGTAGGTATTAAGATTCTGTCTAATCTAACCTAAAAAATATACTTTTGTCGTAATCTCGAAGCAAGAAAGGTTTTAATATAACTGTAAAATGAATTCAGCGTGGCGAAGCTTAACAAAACCATTGTTTTTAAATCGAGCTCTTAGACAACTTGTATTGCGAAAATCTGTTACTACGACAGTGTGTTCAAAACATGTAAACACAACTACATTATCAACAAATTTGTATCCAAACAATGTTTCGTTTTATGCTGTCCGTCATAAATCTAAAAAGGTTTGTTAAACAAGCATAAAGAAGCATCGACTTAATAATTTCTTACACATTTACTACCATTTTTACCAGACCTCAAACAAACACGAAAATCATTGAAATTGTAAATGAATCATTTTATATTTCTCATTCCAGCGCCAGGCTGATGACTCCGATGATGAAGAAGACTTCAAAGATGATGACTCCTCACTTTCAAAGGATTCAAAAGTAGTTAAATTTAGCACTACCTCTCTTCGGACAGACCTGATATTAAAGACAGCTTTAGGCATCGCTAGAAAGTAAGTGTTCATTTATTTATTTGATTTATAATAATAACTCTCGACTCACAGAATAATACGTGTGTAGATTTGCAACATGGCCAGCATGACGGTCATAATTATAAAAAAATCTAAGTTTGACATTAATGTAATCCTTAGGTACTAATTATTTTTCTTTACCTTGTGAATGGCTTACGTTGAATACAAAATGTGTCACTCCCTCCACACGCCAAACATGTTCCACATGCCAAATACATAAATTGAAAGTCCTTATTGATATGAAACGGTCTCTTTTAGTCTAGAACTCATGATGGCTGTAGCTGTAATGGTCGCTCATTCCTGAAATACCAGTATTTTAAAATACCTGATTCTCAATATATCGAAAACTAAACATACAAATCAGGGTATTATTTATTATCTTTACCCGAAATTTCGAATCTAGTTTTTTGAGAACCTGGTAAAAAGAGTATTTTGGTATTTTGAAATACTGGTATTTTGGGAATGAGCGGTAATGGGTGTCAGTGCCACTACTTTCAGTTGGCTAGAGCCATCTGTGGCATTCAATAGGTTAAGGCTATAATGTTTCTTTGAATAATCACATTCATGTTCATTGATTAAGTTTAAAAAGTGATCCTTGCTTTGTCTTTTCAGCAAAATAGAACAGTTGTTCTATTTAAGTAAAATAAGGGTAAATGGAAAGAAAATACTAAAGAAAAGTATTTCTGTAAGTATCATTACAAAACCTTAAAACTCAACCTAATCTAAAATACCTATGTGATAAATCTATGCTTTTCATATACACCCTGTATATGAAAAGCATAGATCATCTGAACCAGGGTCCAGAACTGTCTGTTTAACTTTCGTGACATACATAAAGTCAATTTCTGGGACACCATGTGTTGTTGGTGCAAGTGAAATACTGCGTAAATAGAACATTCAATGAGGTGCTAACATAAAAACTTTTTTAATAAGTTTACAAGAAATTACACCTTATTTGCTTTGTTTTCTTATGTTGTATTGCACTAGCACAGACATAAAGTCCAATTCGTATAGTATTTTCTAATTTGAAGTATCATGTAAGCCTAAATTTATATTCCTCAAGGCTGATTAGAGTCCAAGAATTTTTCATTTTTAAATTAAGGTTTACAAACACTGGGTTACAGATACAACAACACAATTGGCCCCAAAATCAATCTATTTTTAAATTTCATTCCAGGTCAGAGTAGGTGATGAAATTGATATAATAAAAGCAGTTAGCCCCAAAAATCCAGATCATTTGTACATCTCCCGTATTGAAATACTAAATTTGGCTGCTAAGGAGGACAGCATTTCAGTCACTGCAAGGAGGTTCAAATCATTGCTCATAGAGAACTATGAAACGGATCCATACAAGGGCTCAGCTGAGACTGAAGAATAGCTTTAATGCTAGAAATGATGCCTGATTAGTAATATTATAACTTTCTGTAAATAATAAAACCAATAACAGTAAAATACATGATTTATTTCTTCATATATCTAAATCTATATCACAATCCGAGCTTTCAAAGATGGATATCTGTGAACTTGGAATTGATTTTTTATTACTAGTGTTATCTTTAGTACCTGAAACATTTTCCAACTTAACTACCACATCATTTCCTTTAGAACTTATACTAGTATCTAACTTTTCTTCATATTTACTTATGTCATGTTTTTCCACACATACAAATTGTTTTAGTTTACTCATGATTTTAGAAGAATACTCTTTGCTATTGTTTTGATTATTGCGCAGTTTAGACTTATCACTTGATTCACTACACTCTTTTTCAGTCATCTTACTTAATTTAGGATCTGTATCTGTTTCTTCTTCACATGATTTCTTTGATTCTTCCATCCTAGTGGAATCAACCAAACTTTGTCCTTCTATTTTTACAACTTCGTTACTTTTAACATCACTATTTTCGAAATTAAAGTCAATCCCTATTTCCTTGAAAAAATCATTGACACTGGGAACAGCATTTAAGATTACCGTATTGTCTTTCTCTTCTTCATCGCTGTCAGAAACACTCTCATTTTCCGTTCTTTTAGTTTTCTTAACCCTTTTCTTGCTACTTTTAGAAACGTCATCAATATCTTTCATCTCTTTTCGTTTCCTTTTTATTGATTTTTGTTTAACTGGTGGTTTCCTTTCAATTTTATTCAGAGTTGCGTGTTTCTTTAGAGTGGCAGCGAATTTCTCTTTAACATTGCCATGCTTGTCCAATGCAAATTTCCCATTCCCATTACCATTGATAAAATCCAAATCATCATCTTCATTTGACTTCTTTTTATTGAAATATGAGCTTGTAACCAATGAAGCTGATAGTGGAATATTATCATCTGATATATCATCAAATTTAGCAAAATAGTGATAACTTCTCTTATCAATTTCACTTTCTAGAGTTTTGTGATCGACTTGCAACAATTTTCCATAAAACATTAACTCTTCCTGCCATATCTCAAACAAATGAAGTTTCGCTAGCAGTTTTTTGGCAGTGCACAAGTATTCAAAGTCTGGGTACTTTTGGAACGTTGAATGTAATGCATCTACTGTGTCTTCTAAAGTGCAGTCTTGCATCGACAGGTCTGTAAGCGATACTGCTGCTATTGCATCAACAGGTAGTATTGTCGTTCTGTACATTAACCGACAATGGGCTTGCGATAATCTGTAAAATCCAGAAATATAATTAATTTAAGATGTAAAATTGTGAGTACATACATACATACATACATACCGTCACGCCTTCATCCCAGAGTGGGGTAGGCAGAGTTACAGAATTACCAACAACTTTAACAGCCAGTTGTTAATTCTGTAACCACATTTTGCACAAACAGGCTAAGATAAAATTGTGAGTGTGTCGGTTTATTTATCAAAATCAAAACAAATAGGGTTATTTCTGGGTAAGCGTGTACCACCCTCGACTGGTGAGACTGAGATCAAACGCGACCCATTTTGGATTAAAAAAAAGACAGAGTGAACATGTTCTAGGATGGAGGAAGATAGAGTCTGGTAGAGAATACAATGAGTTGAATGGTGGTAAGACCTTGCGCAATGACCATCCTGATCCCTACCACCACCCGATCCTTTAACATACTGCCAAACTGCAGAGTTCACATTATTGTTTCGGTGTGGGTATTAGACACCCGGTAAAATTACTATCTTAAAGGCATTCCATCTTAGTCCTCAGGGTTGGCAACGCAATTGCGGCCTCAGTATTGCAGTCTTGAGAATAGAATGTCTATGAGTTACATATTCCAATTCCCGCCACGTGGCTTGTGAGCATCTCAACATTGGAGGAGTAAGGGCTCTGGCTGGAGCCTATGGCTATCTGAAATGTCACGTGAGGGCTAATATGGAACACATAACCATGCTGTAAAGTATGCTCACCTTACAAGACTGTCTAACATTCGCACAGTTGTACGTGAAGGGTCCCTATGTTCTGATTTTCTCTGCATCATGTAATATGACTGCAGTATTATATTAGCAGATTTCGTCATCTCCGTAGACTTGGGTCCTACTAAGGCGATATACATCTGCAAAACGATACTACAACTTTAAAAAAGCACGTACATAAACCGTACAGATAATAATAATGTTAATATTATAACTCCTATTGTTTTTAGCATGTAAGTTTTTGGGTAAGTATATTTTTAAATTAAGAATCTCTCGGACTACTGATACTTTTGTAAAAAAATGCAGCCAGAAAGCTAATATTATTTTCTCCAAGATATAAGCTACATTTTATCCCGGGAAATCATCGCGGATAAAGCGATGGAAGCAAAACTTGTAAAAATAAAGTAAAAGTACACCTGCAATTTGTCAATACTCCATTGCTTCTTTTTGTCAACTGTGTGAGATCCTCCAAACAAAATATAGTTTGAGACAAGTTTATCCCAAGTTTTATTCTTTGAGTCAAGCAGAATAAATATTAAATCAAATCTGAAAGAAATCAAAACCATGCATTGTTTTGGATGAACTAGGTTACAAATTATAAAGTATTACCACAATCAAAATGTTGACATTATAAATGATGCCCTGGTTTCTCTAGTAGAGTTTTGTCAGGTTTGTTTAAAAATTATTAAATTTTTCTGTTATTTACTGAGAGTGAGTTTACAAAAAAAAACGTCTTTCTGACCAATGATGATAACATTTTTGTCCTCAATTATTGGATGCTATTAAGACAAACCTCGATTCGATAAACATTATTATTAGAAGAACACCTTTTAAAAAAAATCCTTTTGTCAATTAGTATGAAACTTTTAAAGTTTGACGCCTTAGACGTGCATCTTCGCTCAAGATTAGTTTATAATTGTGGCAGTAACCTGCTAAGTAAAGGAGTGCCCAGCGAGACGTTGACGCTGAGCGGCTGGTCCGTCTCGTAGTGGCCCTTCGGGTTGCACGCGGCCACGACGGCGCACCGCGTGTTCAGCTTGCACACGATGCCGGCCTGAAACACAAATTATAATTATTTATTTATTTGTTTAAGATTGTCTATTTAATACATTATTTGTAAATAATAATGAATGTACTGGATCTAAATTTAAAAGCAACAACAATTTAAATCTAATTACAGACAACCCAAAACAAGCACGCACGCACGCACGCACGCACACACACACACACACAAACTTTCGCATTTATATAATTATCCTGCAAGGCCCTCATTTACGTTAGATTAAGATTCCTGGGGAGTTATCACTACATAGTATAAAACAAAGTCGCTTCCCGCTGTCTGTCCCTATGTATGCTTAGATCTTTAAAACTACGCAACGGATTTTGATGCGTTTTTTTTTAGTAGAGAGAGTGATTCAAGAGGAAGGTTTTTATGTATAATAAATTTTGTTTTATGTACGTGTGTTATAGAAAACTCAAATAAACCGAAGCGAAGCGAGGGCGGGTCGCTAGTTATGATTATGACGTAGGTATGCAATTCATTTGACGGCGAGCGTAAAGGACAGTGATATAGCTCTGTCCTTTTCTCCCATCGTAAACTGAACTGCATAGCTACGTCATAATAACCCCCCTGATCTGTAACTTGTCGTAAAATTTTCAGTACTTAAGTTAAATATCTTGCGCCCGTCTCATCCAGTCATGACCTCCGTGTCGTCGAATGTCGTCCATCCAGCGTTGCGGTGGTCTGCCACGCCCTCTAGTGTCCGCTCTGGGCCTCCATTCCGAGACTCGTCTTGTCCAGCGACTCGTGCATTCTCGCAATGTGCCCTGCCCATGTCCACTTACCGGGAGTGGAAGAAGAGGGAAGAGGCCTACATCCAAGAGTGGATCACCAAAAGGCCGACATGATGATGATGAAGTTAAATATACACACCTTAGCAATAGAGATGGTCTGCTGCTCCATGGCCTCGTGGATGGCGGTGCGGTCGTGCTCGCGCAGCTGCGAGATCTCGTCGATGCAGCACACGCCGCCGTCCGCCAGCACCAGCGCGCCCGCCTCCAGCTGCCACTCGCCCTCTTCCTGGAGATACAGACGAGAACATGCTCACAAATACACCTCAGAAACTAAGCTCTAGACTTGTACAACGGCACGGGGACTAGACAACGATAAGCATACTTAGGAGTGATGGCACCAGTGTTGGACTCTTTAGGCTGACAGGCACCAATAATGGACACTATCATACATTCATAAATTGATTGTTGCAAAACAAATGAATAACCCTTATCTTCTGTAAAATATGAATCAAGTGTGCATCATTGGTCCTTATCCATTACTGGTTCCATGTTCCATCGCAGTATATGTATAGGGAAATACATTCACAAATGCATAGAGAAAATCAAAGACGGAACAGATACATCATACAAATATCTGCTCTTACCGAATCGAGCCCGGGACTACTTAACTAGCTTCGTAGGCAGGGCCACTGCCACCTGGTTCGTCAAATATCTATTTTTTTGTTTTAAATAGTGAGCTCGGAATGTGGTTGACAAATATTTGTCAGTTTTTAGAATTCCAAACCAGAAGGATGCCAACAACTATTACTTTTGAATTTAATTTCAGAATCGAATAAAATATTGTTCATGAGATCTGCACTAATACACTCTGGTAAACATCTTAGCCTAAAAGTTCAAAATGTGGTTACAGAATTATTAACAAGTTTTAAGAGTTGTTGGTAATTCTGTAGCTCTGCCTACCCCACTCTGGGAATAAAGGCGTAAGTTTATGTATGTGTATGTGAGATCTGCACTGATTAGTACTGATGTGAATCATGTTCTAATATTGCAAAAAAAGGCTCTTAGGCATGTCGAAAAGGCAAAACCTCTAGAACATTGCCGTCCACTTTTTGTGAAGCACGGCATACTAACCGTGATATCACTTTACATATATTTAGTTTGCATTTTTGTAAATAAATCCAGTTTTGCATGCAGTACTAACAACAGACCACGTAGGTTATGACAAAATATGTTTGACATTCAGTTACCAGAATCTAAAAATTATGTGAATTATAAAAGAAGCCTTGAATATAATGGTATAAAAATTTATAACTTTTTAAACGAGGACATAAAGCAATGTAATAATATAAATGACTTTTCTAAGAAATTAAAATCCTACTTGATTACTCGACCATTTTATAAGATACATGAATATTTTGATAAATAGTATGAATAAATAATGGTAGCTTTTAAGTTAGATTAAGATTTTGCATGCCAAATGTGGCAGAGCATACATTCATGTACTGAAATCCTACTGACATGTATATTATATTTAAAACACTTGTGTATGTTCTTGCAAATAAATAATTTCAATTTCAATAAGCACACAATGGGAGTGCATCGATCTTTGCTTAGACGAACCAAGAGTTATAAATGATTTTTCAATTTAATGTCATGTTATAACTGCTGCATTTATCTGTGAAAAGCGTTTAAGAAACATGGTACAAAACTTTGCTTCTTATAATTGACAAATATTTAGTATACCCTGAGAGCAGAACAGGTGAGTCCAGCGCGGGTGCTACCGGCCCCGGAGGTGAACACAGAGCGCGGCGTCAGCTCCGCGCCTGTGCGCAGAAGCTGAGACTTGCCCGTGCCTGCAACAAACACTAGCTAGAGAACAGCGAGCCTTTTATACTGGATAAAATGTTTTGTCACTATCCAATCAGTATGAAAGAGCGAATGTAACGCATGCTTTATCCACATTTATCAACCGCGATAAAGACAACCATAATACAGTTTTCTATAGTGCGATAAGTTCGTGCACAACCATCCCGCTGGGTCGCACACTACAGTCGCTGGGGGAGACAAGGAGACAGCAAGTATACACGCTGCCGTACCAAAGAAGGGGATATGCAGTAGTCGGAAGAATTAAGGTGGTTCCACATTCCATCGTAACATGGTTTCGTGACTGTGTCAATACCGGTTAATGAGGACGGTATTCGTCATGTTATGATGTAGTGTTGTGATGTGACCAATCCCGAGCGACTTTTTTACACTGTCCACATTTAGCGTAATAAGTCCTGTAGAGTTGCCAGTGCCACACAGTCCGATTCGATGGAGCACTGTAGTCACCCTTATATACTGTATTGGTTGTACAGTCCAGTGTACACTTTAGTACAGTGTCACTTTAATCGCTGTGACATTTCGTGACATATGTGGCAGTCCGAACATGACATTAAATAGACAAGGACAAATTTACACACATTTATGAACTCGACTGTACATTAAATTTAAAATGCTGATTACTCGTCATCTTTGGCATTTCCATTCAAGTGTAAAAGTATAGGAGAATGCAAATTCTCAAAAATATGTCCCAATGCACCTTATTCGAGTGTAATAAGAACTTCATAACATATTTATGAGAGGATTCTTTCGATACATATTTTTGCACTATACTTGGTATTACGGCAACGCGACACGCAGTTGCCCGTGCCTCTCTTCCCCATCACGCAGCCTGCCCGAACTAAAGCCTATACTCCATTACGAACCATACCTGGATCACCAACTAACAATAAATGGCACTGTCCGCGAACGCGTGTGGGATGCTTCTCGTCCTGTGACATTCTCTTGTCATCGCTTTCCACGGCGTGGTTGGAACCAGTTACGACTGTCAACAGGAGCGCCAGTTTTACTAAATGAAGGCCATAAACCTAAAAACAAAACTTCTATGGATTTTCCAATATTCAATAAATTAATCCACTTTATTTCATGCAGCCATCAAAAGATCCCTTGCTTTCTCTCTTAAACATTTAATGCTGCTTTTCCTTTCCAAAGTTATGCTATTTAAGTATTCAGTAAGTACAAATACCATAATCTCTGATTACTTTAGCCCTAGGGCGTAACATTGCCCACCCCTAAAACTATTACTATTGTAGTGGTAATTATCTTAAATTGGTTCAAGAATTTTAGAATTACACAAGTAGCTTAGGCCTGATGTAACATTTAATAGAATAATTAAATTTTTAAGTTGGTTTTATGGGTGGGCAATGTTACCCCCTAGGGTCAAAGTAACCCAAGGTTACGGTAATGCTTTAGAATGTCTAAGGCTACTAACTAAAGATTACCTGAGGACACACTGACATTAAAATTTGGTCTCTTCCTTTCAATGGGCAGGCTTCATATGTCGCCCAGAACTCATTGAAGCATTCCTTCACATCGGGAGCTGTGGCTATCACCTCAGACCTCTGTGCGTTACACACCTCCAAGTAATTAGCTTGCAACACTAACTCCACCTCAGACTTCTTCGTCTGCACTGACGGGCGCCAACGGCGACGGACTGAGCCACTGAAATTTATAAAAGTCTAGGTTACAGCTGGCGGGGCATTTTATTAGGGTTCCGTAGTCAAACTAGGAACCCTTATAGTTTCGCCATGTCCGTCCGTCCGTCCGTCCCCAGTCTAGCTCAGAGACTCATAGTACTAGAAAGCTGTAATTTGGCATGAATGTACATATTAGTCACGCCAACAAAGTGGTAAAATAAAATTTTGAAAAATATTTTTTTTTAATGCACCTCCCCTACACGTAACGTGGGGATGTCTTTTTTGCCTACCCCATAGTGTGGGTTGTCGTTGGATAGGTCTTTCAAAAATATTGCGGGTTTATGGAAACAATTTTTCGATTAAGAGATCTGTTTATGAAATATTAAGCTTTAAAGCGCTATTTTTTGTTAGAGTCAAGTGTCCCCCCCCCCCTACAGCCAAAACTACAAGTACTAAAAATCTGAAAAAATCTTCAACGAAAGCGCATATAACGAATTTTAAAGGAAAACTATCACGGCTAAGTAGACATGATTAGTTCCTGAGATACAGGCGATTAACGGGTTTATTTATACCTACTAAAAATCATCTAAGACAGCGCCAAATAACTTTAAATAGAAAATTGTTTCATACATGTTGATTTTTTAGATAGTTTTTTTTGTTTGTCGTTACGGCTTCGGAACCCTACACTGAGCATGGTCCGACATGCTCTTGCCCGGTTTTTTTCATGCAGTAAATGATTTTTATTTGAATCGTCGCTTGAACACCAGTAAAAAAAAAGTGCTTTTCGTATTTTTCTTCCCTTTTCTTGACATAGCAGGAGTCAACATGCAGAAGATCAAGAAGGTGTCACAATTTCACTCAAACTTGCTAAAAGCTCATTATGATATCGATATTTTAATCACTAGCTTAAACCAAAATACATTAGTAAATTATAGTTTATAGTAGACAACAAGTTAACATCTTAAGTATTATTGTCTAAAAAAACTTGCTTCTTGCCTCTTAATTTGATCCTGTGTTAATGTCCCACTGCTGGGCAAAGGCCTCCTCTCTTCGCAATTCTTCCCTACTGATCGCTTGGGGCCTGTTGTTTGATCTGTGGTTAAACTAATTGTTAAAATTAAAAAATTAAAATGAATCTCAAGAAAATGTGTCAAATTTTCAATTCCTTTTTCGAATTTGAACAATTAGTTAGTTTAACTACTGATCAAACAACAGGGCCTTAGACAAATTGGGAATTACTTACCATATGTTGACATCATCCCCTGGTTTACAAGTATCAACAAGGTCATTCTCCAAAACTACCCACATGGAGCCTGGAATTGATCCTATAGTCAGTTTATTTACTTGTTCCTGCAATCAGTAACAATAGCAACATGCAACAACATACTAAATTAACTTTTGTTTTCATGTCTAAACAGGGTTGATAAAAATCTTGTTTAAAAAAAAATCGTTTTTTTTTTTTACTTGCCGGGCTTTTTAAATTTGGAAGTCAGTTATTAATTAAATAAAAAGAAAATGTTTTTTTTTAACATACTGTCATTTCAATTAAGAATTAGTTTGGTTTTTTTCTAATTTCTGCATTCTCAATACCTAATCTATTTCTTATTTTACTGTGCACCAAACTGAATGCCGAAATTATTATTTTGACACCAGCGGACTAAGTATATCCAATTCTTCTTCAGTTACACATTTTTCCATATTATGTATTGCTGTAAACAACATTGAACACATTGCTATTTAATTAGGTTAGCATGTTAGGTCAACTTACCTGAATTTTTATTTCCTGATAATCTTTACAATGCTCCCTTGAGATTAAAGGTACTTGTGTAAAAGTTGAGCTTTTACACCTTGTTTCATTATTGCTACATTTGGTTGGTGCTTTCAAAACATATCTGTGTTCAAACTCAGCCTGCACACAGTTTTCATATTTGCATTTAATACAAACATACTTGCGTTGATATTCCAACATTTTGGCCTGCGTCACTCTCACAATTGTGCCTTGAATAATATGAGTTATTATGATTACTCATTTATAGTGTTTACAATTAATGTTGCACTGTTTCTATAATTTACTTAAAATAAAGCTTGGAGTAAAATGTACAATACAATAAAATGCTAACATGCTTACAATTAATAAACAAAGAAAAACAAAACATTAAATTCTCATCCAATAATGAACTTTCAACTTCTACTTCATGTTACATGTACGTGCGCATGATGGGAACAAATAAATAAAAGCATTATAAACAAAGCACGGATGACGGGTGAAATTATGTGTTGACGTCTCAATAGTGCGAGGACACACATTTTATAAGTCAATGTCGATAAAAAAGCACGATGTACTAGACGGAGACTGGATGTTAGAAATATTATAGTTGTAAACAAAATTAAAATGAACTGTCCGTATTTTATTAATATTTTGTATGATGTTTGTCATATACAATTAGCATTTTTTTTTAATTTTCCGATTTTATACTCCTTGCTCTTGGTGATAAAATCCATTTCAACCAACTAAAGGACCGTTCTAAATCTACTGTAGAAATCAGGGCAAATTTAAATAATTCCATCCAATCCCACTTCTTTTCCAGATATCAAATTATTTAAGATTTTTAAAGTTGAAACGCCAACGCTTTTCTTCAACACATTCTGATATTTATTGTGAAGGACTTTACCTTGAGGATGTAAACCTTGACTTTGATCAATAAATTTCTAATTCAAAATATTTTCTTGTGGATGTTTATAGAATAATCAATATTTAATTAAGCACTAGGCAAAGTGCATTTCTGCTCCCGTCATCCGGGGTTTGATTATAAACAACTTATTAGCTCAAATAAATAAATGATTCAGTTATTTGACATAAATGCCAATTCAAATTAGAATAGAGATTTCACTACATAATAGTTTCCAAGTAAAATAGCGAACAAAATATAGTCAAAAGAAGCTAAAATGTTTACCTGTAACTTTTAAAAAGCATCCCAAATCTACATTTTTAGGGAAAACAGTTCGATGCAGCTCAGGACAAACCGGCAAACCAAAGAACCGTGCATGAACATTTTTCTTTACGGAATAATATTCCAATTTTGCAACCAAGGGTTTATATTCATTTTGATCTAGAATATATTGCTGAGCTTTTATAATGTCCTCATGGCAAATCGGTAGAACGTCAACTGGGCTACACAGAACTTTGTCTCCTATATCCGGATAGGTCTCAAATAGTTTTAAAAAACTGAAAACACAAAGAGTTTATGAATACTTTAAAAATATATGTAATAGGTACACCTATAGTTAGATTAAGGTTATGTTGACTTACTCGATTTTAATATTATAATATCCCAAACTATCTTGTTCAGATAAAATATCAATGCAGTTCTGAAGATGGTACTTGATCACATATTCCAAAATCATTTCAACAAATTAATTATTAAAATTCTAGCTCAACAAAACTAGAGTTAGGACCAACTTTGTTTTGTTTGTTATTGGCGGATATTTACAATAAATAACGTAACGTCACAATGACAAGTATGACAACCAAAACCTGCTCGAGCCAAAGAGAAAAAAAACTCGAAATAGGTACAGATTTACCTCCATACTTATAAACGTGGGATGAGCTTGGAATAGTTTATGCCATGCTTTGTCCTTATCTGTAATTGTGACATTTGCATCTGACAGAAAGTGACAACACATGGCATAAACTATTCCAAGCTTATTCCACGTTTATAAGTAAGGGGGGTAGTGAATAATCCTTTCTCATCGTTTTTTGTCGGATTAGTTCGTATTTATCTAGCTTTCTCAATTAGCTTCAGTACCCATCAATAAGCCAACTGAGAAAGTAAGATAAATACGAAGTTATCCGACCAAAAACGATGGGAAAGGATTATTCACTACATCTGTACTGGTATTTGACCGATTTTGCTTTAAAACCCTTATAGTCAGGCAAAAGTCTTGAAATTAAAAAGTGGCAACACTGTAGTGTCGTCCCTTTTTCATTAGTCTTGTAACCAGACCATAAAATCCTTTTTCATTAGATTGATTTGAAAAGGCTGACACTGCAGTGCTGCCACTTTTTAATTTCAATACCTACTCTTTTGCCAGACTACACACAGATTATAGGGACTATACGTTAGATAGCAATAACGACTTCTCGGATATTTTTGAGCCGATTGTTGGATAATATTTATTATTTCTGGTGACTGTAGGTACTTACTAGTGGCTGCATACACTTTTCTGCTAACTGATTACCTAAACTGTGACCAAAACGTTCACAATATTTTGCCAACTGTTTAACCCTTAAACGTAAAATGACGGCAATTATTTATTGCCGTTAACCACGTAAAGGTTAAGAGGCCACATGTGAATACTCTGACTTTACTCTGATTCATATGATATTATTATAGTCAGAATATTCCGCGATCTGGATCTCAATAACCATAACAAAGACTAGGTAATCCAAAACGCCTGTGTCTGTTCTTTGGATATATTAAACTTGATCATATTTTCTTGAAATCATACTAGAAACCAAATCCTCGATAGTTACATTTTTCAAATTGACCCTTTTTTGGCATGTTTTTGGCTGAATTGTCAAAACCCTACAATCGTTAACGATTTTTTTGTTAAGAATTTGCATGGTGTTATAAAAATGAAGCCATGTGTAAAAAAAACTGATTTTTAAACTACTTTCAGGTTTATAAAATATATTTATACCATTCCCCCTATTAAAGGCTTATTTTATTCACTCAAAACAGTGAATAAAAAGCACTTTTACTCACTATTTTGGTGTTTGAATTTAGAACATAAAATACGCGATACAAACTCCTCCTCGAGATTTGATTGGTCGTCATTAACCACAAAGAGTTTAGCATTAAAAAAGTTTTGTGTTATTTGCTGTCATTAGTAGGTAAATTGGCGCCATAGGCTGTATGGATCGATGTCTTTTGCCTTTCTCTCTGTGAAAAATACAAGGAAAAATAAATTGGCGCCATTTTTAATACTGAAAGTTGTACGAACATAAAATTTAGTGTTTCTTAATAAATAAAACATTTGTTCCAATTTTAATGTGCATTTTAATTAATTTTACCTTCCATTTTTCGTCATTAAATATCTATTTTCGCTTAAATCTTTCTTTTTCTCGTAGTCATGGTATAAAGTTTAGTATACAACTCTTGAATAAAACGGATTTATATCGAGGGCCATGTATCACTCGCGTCGCTCAGGATTCTAACACTTGAATCACTCGCTACGCTCGTGATTCAATCATCCTGAATCACTCCCTGCGGTCGTGATTCAGTCGTTAGTATCCTTCACTTGCTCGAGAGTCATCTATGGCCCTCGCATTAAATCCGTCTTTTATTCACTAGTTGCATAATATACTATTTTCTGTCACAAAATGTTTTTTTTTTTATATTAAATGCTAGAGGTATAACAGCGTGTCAGATATTTTTGAGCGCAATGTTGGATAATCTATTATTGCTGGTGAGTCTGGTGACTACAGTTGGCATACTTACACCTAAAAAATTATAGTGAGCTAAAATGTCAAAATTTGATCAGCAATTTAATTTCATTGTCATATTGGGCGGAGGGTTATGTTTTTCCAACGTATTTATGTCTATTACTGGACAGTCTGGGGTTGTACTTTGGAAATCTAAGTTCGAAGTAACGTTGGCTAATATTTTGTTTTCTAATAAACTTAAGCATTGTCTTAATTGATTAAATGGCTGCAAATATGTTTTTTATGCTGACCAATTTTATATTTCTACTGACCACTTGCATTTCACTGCTTAACATTTCGCTGCTTAAGTACAAAAGCGCAACTAATAAAAAATAAATAAAGTTTGATTTAAAACTTAAATAGCATTCCGAATTTAAATGCAACACAAACACATTTTGATTTGAGTCGCTTTTGTATTATAACGATTTGTGTAATGTTACTGACCAATTACCTAATCATTTTGCGGATCAAATAATTATTTTGCATACAGTTTTTTGTATGCCTCGAAGGATTAAAATCATATGAATAAAAATAAAATAAAACAAGGCATACCTATATTACTTTATTCTTTAATCTTAAATTAATCCCTAGCTGTGCTATATTCTACGCATCGCGATGGATCGGTGGGGAAGTATTCCTGGCACTTGGTCATGAGCCTCTTGAGGGCCTGGATATACTTTCTTTGTGTTTCATCGTTCATAACGTGGGCTACGTTTTTGGAGAAGATTTTCTCACGTCCGGTACGTGCGTGAATACCGACCATGGTAACTCCGATGGGCCATGGCGCGTTGCCGATAGCCATCTGCAGGTACGCGTCACTCGCCTGCAATCATATATTAGGTTGCATAATGGAGCAATTACAAAAATATGTACTGTATTTACATTTTATTAGCTGTCTACCAGAAGAGGGGTGTTGTAAGGGGTGGTTTGTCAGTGAAACCCTAGATTCCAAATGAATAAACCCACTTCAACGGACGCAGAACTTATATAACGGGAAAGAAGAAGGGTTAGTGAAAATCGTTTAGTTTAGACCATTTACGAGTAGAGTAATTTAGCTCAAGAAGCAGGGGTCGTAAACTAATTTGTAGGTTTTTAAATATTAAGCTTATCCAATTAGACATAGTTAATGTTATAATATAATATAGCCAAACATACCATAATGTAGTTTCTCTCCAATAAACACTTTGTGATTTCCATAAGACTGTCACAAATATCTTCTGGTAGATTTTTCTTTTTCAGTTTTCTCATCAAAGGTTTAAGATACACCTGAGTCTGGGTGTAAGTTGCTCTTGTCATCTTGTTCTTTACAGTGTTTTTTTCCTGTGCAGAGCCAGAGTTAAGTTGCTGGCCCCACATTGTTAAAAGGAACTGAAATCAAATAACATATTAAACAAGCGTGAAATAACATAATGTACTCTAGTACTGTCGACGCCATAAATATGTTTACACTTTAGTACCTTGTCTATTTAGCGTCATGTTTAAACTGCCATTTGAAATTGTCATAGCACGTAAAGTGACAAGGTACTAAAGTGTAAACATATTTATGGCGTCGACTGTACATACAAATATTTAAACATTAGGTACTTACTACATTTTTCATTATAATTTACAATCTCAAAATGGGTATGGTGGAATATCTGGATTCCAATAATTAACCTGAATTAACCTGATTAATTATTTGACCAAAGTTTACTGACTGAAAATAGAATTAAATAGGTAGCTTACCTGTAGCAAAGTCATGATGACATTCATGTCATGATTCCTGTTGCCTTGACCCATGGTTTTTGCCATTTCTTGAATATACTCATATGTAACAGAATCGTCTAGAGCCTCCTCTTTTAATGATTTTTCAGTGTCACTCTAAAACATTTAAGCTTCATGAATAAGAACCTTAGAGTTTGTTAATACCCTACTGGCCCATTGCCTAAAGTCTGCGCAATCGTAGTTGACTTCAAAGGGGAGCAATTGTTTTCATTCCGAAAGCCTTTGACCTTTGGACTGTCAAAATTAAAACAATTGTGATTGCGAGTGCGTTAGGCAATAAGCCTGTGGAACTAAAACTTTACATAAAGGATGGTAAATGTTTTGAATTTTAATAAAGACTCACAGATACATCAAAAATATCTTAATATTAGTTTGTTTTTTCAACATACTGCGTTGTGATACATTTTAAAATATGAAAATAATGTACTTAAGGATATTTTTGGTGCTTGTGTGCTGTTAGCTGTGAATTATGATTAAAAGAGTAAGCACAAGTTATGCAGTAGTCACATTCTTTAACAGCCATTTATAATGATCGAAACACTTACTTGTGCTCCCAAAGCTAAAATCTCATTAAGGTAATCTTGATCCACACTGTCCATAGCCTCTTGAAAATCATTTCTGAAACCCTGGAAAACAAGATCAATTTATTAAGAAGTTTTTATTTGCTTTAGTAATTGTAAAAACATGTAGCATATTATTTACCTTATTCGCTTCAGGTTCCTGAATTTCGATTCGTCTAAGTCTCCTGAAAGCTTGAACTTCACTTTCTGCATACAAAAGAATTGGATGACCTCTTTCTCTTAACCGTTTGATAACTTCTGGCCGTGGTAGACATGAACTTTCTGTTTGTTCAGATTCAGTACTTTCTTGCCTTTTTGCTGGAATTTAAAATCAGAAGTTCAATGCACTTTTCTAGTAGATTAATTTTGTTGTAACACAGCACAGATCCATATTGGATGTTTATAATTTTGAACATTGTATGATACTCTGAATCTTGGATTTACACTGTATTATTAGCTAAGTTACTATATGCCACTTTAATGTAACTCAGTTTTGTATTCTGAGATGTGATTTTTTTATCCTATTCCTCATAAAAACATCATGAAGACCTTGGCACCCAGGTACGATGCACCATAAGGTGGCTATAAATCATCCTGTAATTAAATGGGACCTCATTATTAAGGTTTCAATGGTTTAAATGGACTTTAATGTGTTAGACATAAAAGCTAAATGTGATAAGTAACCTGCAAATGTACAAAAGGAATTTGAAGTATCAATATTATTTGGCTTCATTTACTCATCTATTAAAAATGTAACACTAAATCAATCCTGTAATTAAATGGGACTTCATTATAAAGGTTTCAATGGTTTAAATGGACTTTAATATGTCAGACGTAAAAGCTAAATGGAGTGATAAGTAACCTGCAAATGTACAAAAGGAACTTGAAGTATCAATATCATTTGGCTTCATTTACTATCCATTAAAAATGTAACACCAAATCAACAATTGTTTGATTTACATACTTGTTGTAAATAGGTACTGGACATAATAATAAAATGTACTTTTTGAACTTGACTGTGTCAATGTAGGAAAAAACAATGAAGGATTTGTCTTGGAAAATAAATGGTGTTGAATAGTCGAAATATCGCTGCAGCCTATTTTATTTTATATTTAACATTAGTGGCGACCGTAAAAGCAATACTCTTCCTCTCAATTTTTACAACATACATTTGCCGGTGGTAGGACCTTGTGCAGGGTCCGTCCGGATCGCTACCACCGTCTTATCCATTAACCTACCGCCAAACAGTAGTGTTCGCATTGTTGTGTTCCGGTTTGGGGATAAGACAGCCGCTGAAATGACTAGCATAGAGGCATTCCATCTTAGTCCTCAGGGTTGGCAACGCATTTGCAGCCTTAGGATTGCTCTGCAGTCTTGTGAATGTGAATGTCTATGGGTCACAGTTTCCACTTACCATCAGGTGGCCTGTGTCATCTCTATGCCATTAAAAAAAAAAACATGAAATTATTCACTTAAGATTGAAGGGCTTCGAGTAGATTTGCCTGATGTTTGAGTAAAATAACAAACAACAAACTAAGACAAATGGTGAAATTTAAATTGACAGACGAAAGCCAACATGGCCATATAAAAATTGATTTAATTTACTTTTAAATTTGTTCCGAGATTTTGGTAGACTCATAATAGACTTTTACTGACACTGAGTGTGGCCATAAGAGTTGGTACAACAGACAGTTACAGTTAAAATTTGTATATAATCTGACGAATTTTCAATTTGAACACTAACCTTTTTCGCGTTTCTCCTCTGTCTGCTTGTCATCCTCAGTTTCTCTGTTAGTTGGACCATACTTCTTTAGGTATTCCTCTTGCTCTTTAGCCATAAGCTCACCCCTCTTGAAATATTTTTTATTTGCATTCTGTAAGATAAATCACATAATTACATACAGTGCCAATATTTTGGCAGACATTATGATAAAATCTAGTTTAATCCATGACAACAATAACAATCGCTTACCAAGACATTTCTTTCCTCGAGTAGCTTACGTTTCTTGGCGATCTCTGCTTTTAAAACATCCATTTTTACCCGCGCCCCTAGTATTCAAAATGCTGAACGTATGCTCCTAGTTATAAAATAATATTATTCCTAAGAGAAACTAAGCATAGACAAGATATATTTAATAGAAACGAAATAATAATAAACTGTACGACGAAACGACGACCACAGATTATAGGGTACGACGACGCCACGATAAATAAATGGAATGACATATGTCAGTAATGACAGTGTCACACATTTTAGCAGACGCTTGATATTTGTTGCCAGTAACAATAATACAAGCTCATAAAAGCCGTGTGCAAATTGTAAGAAATTACAAAGATATAATATATCTCGATAGAAATCATAGGGGGAGGCCTATGTGCATCACAATAGGTATATAGGGATATAGGTGAAAAACTCTAGTAAGTCACGTTTTTTTGCACACTGTACACAACTGTTCTACATACAACAGGTGACACCTTAAGTTATTCACCTATACCTACTGACCACTAAAAAACAAAATCAGTACAGGTAGTTTCACAAGAGTTGGCACTAATGGATTGAACGAAAGTAACGTCACCTATCATTGTGTGAGTGCCGTCCTTTGGACCGATGTTCGAATTTCAAACCGAGAACCTGTTACTATTTTACACACTAGTATACTTTCATTCAATCATTCAATCCATTCGTGCCAACTCTTGTGAATCGACCTGTAGTTTTCTTATAAAACGTACATGTCGTTGCACAATTTTAAAATATAGACTTGTACTGTATGAGAGGTCGATTTTTTTTTCATAATTATTTTCGCCCCACTTTTAAACCATACCAACGTTTCGTCAAATATTTGAAATGTCGAAAATTACTTGTTCGATATTGTTTTGCAAAATGGTCGTGGTTCGTGGTATACAGTGCACCCTTTTTCTTAATACCGATCGGCAATCTTCGTTTTTCTATGACACACGAGTGACAAATATACTGTCAGTTGAGAGTGCAAGCGTGATAGCGATGGGCATTCGAACGAACGACGGGGGGGTTCTCGCCGGCCATGTGAATAGCCAGTGATCAACTATGAATATATGAGTATTTTATTGACGCGGGATCTATATCTTTTGTTCGTTTCTTGAGCGAGAAAGGTTGTACTGTTCCTGGATCTAACTTTGTTTTCTCTTTCTAGCTTCACAAACCAACAAACAAATTGCTATTCAATAATGAGAGTTAAAACCGGGCAAGAGCATGTCGGACCATGCTCAGTGTAGGGTTCCGAAGCCGTAACGACAAACACAAAAAACTATCTCAAAAATCAACATGTATGATACAATTTTCTATTTAAAGTTATTTGGCGCTGTCTTAGATGATTTTTAGTAGGTATAAACCCGTTAATCGCCTGTATCTCAGGAACTAATCATGTCTACTTAGCCGTGATAGTTTTCCTTTAAAATTATATGCGCTTTCGTTGAAGATTTTTTTCAGATTTTTAGTACTTGTAGTTTTGGCTGTAGGGGGGGGGGGGACACTTGACTCTAACAAAAAATAGCGCTTTAAAGCTTAATATTTCATAAACGGACCCCTTAATCGAAAAATTATTTTCATAAACCCGCAATATTTTTGAAAGACCTATCCAACGACACCCCACACTATGGGGTAGGCAAGAAAAAAAAAAGACATCCCCACGTTACGTGTAGGGGAGGTGCATTAAAAAAAAATATTTTTCAAAATTTTATTTTACCACTTTGTTGGCGTGACTAATATGTACATTCATGCCAAATTACAGCTTTCTAGTACTATGAGTCTCTGAGCTAGACTGGGGACGGACGGACGGACGGACGGACGGACGGACATGGCGAAACTATAAGGGTTCCTAGTTTGACTACGGAACCCTAAAAAACGAGGCAATAACTAATTATATTATTACTAGCGACCCGCCCTCGCTTCGCTTCGGTTTATATGAGTTTTCTGTAACATCCGTACATAAAACAGAATTTATTTTACATAAAAACCTTCCTCTTGAATCACTCTATGTATTAAAAAAAACCGCATCAATATCCGTTGCGTAGTTTTAAAGATCTAAGCATACATAGGGACAGACAGCGGGAAGCGACTTTGTTTTATACTATGTAGTGATGTCAATTAATAAAAAACAACATTAGAGATCGTATATATTTTAATGTGGAAAGATAGGATTATCGTCTTCATTACCCTTTTTACCGGATCAACAAGGTACGGTCGTTGTGCGTCAAACAACATTAATTGCTGAGCCACCACAGGACCCTGTCATGATAGCGTCAAATTATATGTAAAAAAAGATAGGCTTTCTGCGACAGGGTTATGTAGTGCTTGATCATACAAACTTATTATTACGTAAATACGGAGTACCCGTTCAGTAGATTTTTCAACTTTTACGTGTACATTATAAGTTACAATGAAATCAAGTTTTTATCACGTTTAGACTAACGCTGTGGTCAGCGCAAAATTATGTATATAAAACATTTAAATGACATATTTACTTAATAAGCATAAATATTTGCTGATTAATGTAAAAAAATATGCACTTAGCATATTCGTCAACACATATACTAGATTAAATCCACGACGACGCCACAAAAGTAAAGAAACGGAACAGAGACAAAGCTTTATACAATTATACAACAGCGCGAATCGGTTGAACTACTACAAGCACTCGGTGCGTGTGAGCGTCACCACTGGCCGCTTGTCGCGTACGCGGCGTAACTGGAAAAATGGTTTGTTTTGTTATTGCAAGTTTGAATGTTTTAATGTAAAAACGTGGTATTTTATTATTAATAATGGTTCTTTATTGCACGTGTGTATAAATAAATACACATACACAATTAAGCTCACGCGTTTATTCCCAGAGTGGGGTAGACAGAACTACAGAATTACCAACCACTCCCAAAACCTGTTGACACCTTTTGTTGTTGTTGTGTGTATAAATAATACTAGAAAAAATAAAAATACATCATACTTTAACTATCCCAAGGAGTACAAATAGGTAAGTAAATATTTAATTATTACTTTTTCAAGTACCTTTACTTTATAGTATAATCCTTTTTCAAATAAGAACGGGCGGGGTACTAAACGGTGTATTTTTACCTATTTATTATTTTTAAAAGCTTTTACTAAACGTTTGAAAGTATGTGGGTGGGTTGGCAATGTTGGCAATAATTACTTAAATGTATTCAAGATTGTAAATTTTATATGCCATGTGTTTCCCGTTAGATTACTTGAAAATACTTTGTTACTTTCAGAATTTACCACACCATTAAACAATTAATTACTTATTAAAATACAAAACATATAAAAAGAAATATATTAGAGGAAGTAATTTGTAAAGTATTCTATCATACTAAATAATAAAACTATTTAAGAAATGTCGTAACCTACTGTGACAACCCTACCAAAATAGGTAACAAGTTTTGCACCTCCTTAAGCTTTGTCTCTGTTCAGATTATCTACTCCTGTGATGGCGCGCCCCGGTACTCAAAATAACGATCGTTTGCGTTAATGTACGCCAAATTTTATAGGAAGGGTGCCCCATCTTGGATTGAAAAATAGCGCCATCTAATAGCGTTAAAGAATATTAAAAAAAAAACAGCCAGTTACTGACTCCTACTTACAATATAATTCAAAAGAACAACAGCCTTGCCTTTTTTACTGAACTTAAATTTTCAATCAATCAATCAATGTATACATTGTCAAAATGAGTTTTGAATACTTTTGAGCCTCTAGGTAATACCTAGTAACAAATAAATATTCATGAACCAATAAAAAAATCACATAAACTTACGAGCAACTTTCGCATTTGTCCTTTAAAAATACACCTCTCTCAATCATTTTCTTATACACTAACTCGCCGTCAGTATCTATGAACTCTACACATGGCAAAGAGTCTTTGTGACCTAATACTTTAACATGAAATGGGCCTTTATCCAAAAACATGTCAATAGATTCTTTTCTTACATTTTTAATGTCCAAATTTGGGTTAACTTTTATGCCATGTAGGGTAGCTGATATTGATAATGGTGGGAAGTCCACCCATTCTTTACTAATTTCTCTTACGTCGGTTAAAGGAACAACGCCAACATTACCATAGTCATTGTATCTAACTTTTATGAGGTTTTTAACCTCGCTATATTGAAGTATGGTTGCTCTGTACCACTTATTATCGTCGGGAAACAAAGCAACACATGCTTTATTTTCGAAAATCCCATCCAAAGCAGGCATATTTTTTCCTTCCTTTTCAATTTTCTCAAATAGTTTTTCGTACTGAGCAATGGATTCTTCATCCCGAACAATGCTTAATTGTAGAGAATTCATATCGTTTATTACTGTCACATAACAATCAAATTCTGTCAATTTATGTTTGGGATAAAACAAAAAGCTACCCTCAATTTCTTCTGCAGATTCATTCGAGTCGATACTGTCATCAACTAAAGTGCTCATTTTAAATGAATCAGGCGATGCAGATTCTTTCGAAGAAACTTCTTCTTCCACAACATAGTCAGGTTCTAACTGTGTATCCAATTTGATAACTTGTTGGGGCTTAACAATGGTCTTTTGAACTGGAGAGTATTTTCGGAGTTTAGGCTTAGAGCCGTCTGTATAAGTCGCCATGTCAAACTCGACCAAGTGATCATTGATCCACAGTTTATCGTATTTCAGATCTATAGACGTCAAGCCATCTACGGGTTCTCCAACTACTTTGACAAAACACTGCTTCTCAACGATGGCCTTGTGTATATAATCCAGGACATTGAGTTCCCATTTGCCTCCGGTAGGCGTGATGCGATTCAAGACACATTTATGTGCTTGAACTGGAATTTGGTGCAATGCTATGCCTTTTCTCAGCTCAGCGAATGAGCACAACTCGTGATTACCGTAGTCGACATAAAGAATCAAACAATTGCCTTGTTCCTTGTTCACTTCTAACACTGTTCCTCTATAGAAATTGTTGTCCAAGTAGTAGCGAGCGACGCAGGGCTCGCCGACCCTCCAGGAGTAATACTGGGCTTTGGGATCAGGATTCTTAAATGCTATTTCGAGAGTGTCACGAATTAGCTCTAATACTTCACGTTGAGTGACGGAGTGGAGGTAAACTACGCCGTCGTTGTCAATGTATCTGTGAAAATGGACCCAAGTTACAATGCTCAATACACAATCAACACTCATTCAGGTGACTTATAAAATTACTTTGGCTAGGTGTGTAAGAAATCTTCACAAAAAATAGAAACTGGATACAACATAACAAACATGCCAGAAAAGATGGCACTAGCTGTCACGGTAAACATAAGCCCTATATTTAAAATTCATAAAAAAGATAATTAACTACATTGCCTCTGAAATAAATAGTATTATTATAATCAATAAAGCATATCTCAATAGTGTGAGTGTTATCCCGGCCAAAAAATAAGTAATTTAAAAGTTAAAAGTGAAGCTAACATTGTAACAACATTCAAGTTATTTCTCGATTTTTAACCCATTCAAATAAGTATTCTTGATTAGAAATTTCTCCATCAAATCATCAGTACAATCCCCATTACCAAAAAATATATACTCGTATACTCCAGGGTGAAGACATCCTCAATTCAAATACTTTACACACTATACATAACAAAATATGATACTTAAAACTAGCACCGAGGTGACAAAACAACGTGGTCCTGTTTAGTTGGCATTGTGGTCGCTGCTGGTAGGCTGCCCTGAAAACGCTGGAGCACGACACCTTTCGCCCAGAACAGGTCACTCGAAGGTCCCCAGCATAAATCGCACACGCACTACAAACGAACTGCATTGATGCATACGATGTGCATTCAACCTTCCTTGGGATGTACTTCAATCCAACACGCAATAATTATAATGTTCGTAGAACTATTAATCATATTAATGTTGAACTTACGTGGGCACCCCAGTAAATTCCGTAGTTCTAAGCGGTTCTGCCGGCAACCACTCAGATATATACTCCTCACTACCGCACTCGTTACCGCCTTTCGTTGGAGAGCTTGCGTCGGACTCAGACGACATCACGCGGGTGTTCACCGATTGAGGAAGAAGATAATCCCGCGCCGGTCCAGTCATGTTCAGGAAAGATATCATATCGTCATCACCATTCTGTGAAGAAGTTGAGTCGCTTGCTTTCTGCAATGATATAATATATCAAAAAATAGTTTAGTTACGTACTTAGTTAATTTAGCGTTAGTTACGAATTAAAACAAGTAACATCCGCAACAGAGTAATCTGACCATATTGTGAATCTTGCTACTTTAAAATAAGGCTCACTAGTGGTCAGTTAACAGTGATGCTTGTCAGTACCGGTCAGAAAAGCAACGAAGTAATTAAAGTGACAAAGCAATCTACTCAATTTGGCATATACTTGAGACCAATTCCATCAAATGTTTTACCTTACCTGTACACTTTTATCCGGCACCCCTAAACCCTGATTGATTATTGCCTTATTGAGGCATCGCCACTCAGACCTATCTGGTTCCAAAGCGCTGCCTTGGACTGTGTGGTAAACCCAAAGCTCAATCGGCATGCTCTTGTCTTTAAATTCGCCTACTTTGGTAATAAAGGCTCTGGTATAGGAGTCCAGTCGTTCCTTTAAAAACTCTTTAGACATGATGGGCCATTCTTCTCCTTGAGCTGGCACTACACCAGTTAAGTGGCACTTTATTGCCGCGTCAGGGTGATCTTCAAAGTCCGAATGTAGCTTTTTCAGATTTGATATCGGAACTGTTTCAGTGCATGCGAAATCGGTATAGAATACTGTTACGCTGTTTCTCTGTAATTCTGTAATAACGGCACGTCGCCACGTTTCGGACTGAATGCACAGAGCGCAACATTTGTCGTTGACTTTCCAACTAGCTCTTCTCGGTGTTTTGCGTTTCATGTAAAACTTCTGAATTTTTTCAAACAACTCACTGAATACCTTCTGCTGATATACCAATGAGACATAAATAAGTGATGGTGAATCGTAACGCACTACCTTGACTTCTAACTTCAGCGTTTGGCCACTTTGCGCCATTATCGGTGGTTCAGATCCAGGTAATTCAAACTCGGTATATTTTAAAGGTGTGTTGTCTTGAGGTAGTTCACTTTTTATTTGAGAAATTTGAGTATTCGAAGCACAATCGTTGGCCTTTTCAGTAGGAGCTGTATTCAAAAGTTCGACGGCGGATGTGCTGTATAGGGTGAAAATAAAATAATTGTTAATAACTGACATTTGAAAATAACCTATTGAATCTCTTTTTCAGACCAATGAATTAAAAGGTCATCTTTTACAAAACTTTTGCAAAAGTACCGCCGTATAAATAACAAGCAAGTATTATTATGAATAAGGAATATAAGTTACTTTAAATACGTCTTGTTAAATTAAATTAAAACCTTCAAATGCAACCTCGCAGTCTCCCAGAAATTATAAAATTTCTTAACACTAAATAATACTAAGCTTTATCCATCCACGGTGAAATGAACGCTCGCTGTGAAATTCGGACAGGTAGACATCGAGGGCGGATCCAGGGTCATGTCCCTCAATTTGAACCATGATTATGATAGATAAGTATTTAACTTTTTCATGTGTGCCATAAAAGGTCGTGTTTGTCGTATTTTAGTTACAGTCAGCATCAAAAGTAGCTAAGCAAAATAACATGCTCAAAATGATCTAGACACAACGTATTCTCTCGACAATAGAGTCGACAGACCACTTCGGTTGCGTAGCTATTTCTGCTGCTGACTGTACCTGTGACCCCGATTTGGACCGAATTCTGGCCCTTGAATAACAAAATACGCACCCGCTCGCCTCGTCAAAATTTTGCACCACAAGTTCTTGATTAATGCACAGATTTTCAGCTTCACAATACAGAATTGCTCCGACGGATTTCCGATTGTGCTTTTTGTCCACGCGCAGTTTAACAATACGACCTCTATACGTCTCTAATATGGCAGCAGATTGACTACGCCACTCTCCACCTCCAGACAAATGACATTCGCAAACCTGAAAAAGACTAAATTACTTGGAAGGAAAAAAAAGACTAAATTACTTGAAAAGACTAAAATGGAAAATGGTAATAATATCAAATGTTATATAGCACAATATCACCGTGATAAAGGGTACCATCATAACATAAGGCGGTACAGATATAGTACATAATCTCACATTGTATGTTTTTAGAATAAGTTCGTATCGTCACGCTTTGTCAATATATTCTAATATATATATTTTAATGTATTATTGCTGGTACTGTATATTGAGATCGACATCTGACATGAAATCCATAACCTCTTATACACTGAGTCAGCATACTGTAGTGATGATGATGACGGTGAATACAAACCGTGAAAACAACAGGTAACAAAATCTATTAAAAAAACAGCACTTACCAACCCCCGTAGCGAGGTAAATTTCCGGCTTATTTTCCTAAGCTTATCCCAGCTGACTTCCAAAGTAGCGCCAAAATCTACCAAATATACTTTAGCAAGACCTTCCTTAAGCGATTTGACAATCGCCCGCGCCCAACCGACGTAGTCTACGTCATCTTCTTCATTTATAAGAACAACACAACACAAACCTGAAACAAAGTTTTAAAATGCTAAGGAGTATTGTTTAGTGCTGATATATTATAAATATTATAATCATTAACGATGTAGGAGTTATGGTTAATTTACGTTACTAAGGAACTATTAAGGAACGGCCATCGCGCCAAATATATGTATTCATGGATCTAATTATCAGTGGCACAGGGGCGTATAGATATTTTTGACGCTTTAAGATCGGCAACTTCCACGATAGGGTTACTATATTCATGATTCTGAGTCAAAAAAATATGTAAGAATTTTTTTTTTCATCAAACGTTGAAAGAATGTCCTTGCTATTTTTTAAATCATGGTCTCTCGTTTCTGTAGCTACGAAGATAGGTTTGATACTACTACAAAAATATGCGCAAGCGACGTCAGTTCCATGTTTGTTTCGAAGCGAGTGCTTGTTAAGTGAAGTCTTAAATCATTTATTGATAAAAAAATGTCTCGGCAAGGAAATTTACTTCTGGCAATCGGGAAATGTGTGATGTTGTGAACATTTACTTTGTGAGTGATCAAAACATTGCTGACACCATTAGAATATGGACTGAACGATTTCCTAATCGGCAGGCCATTACGCGCTACACTGTAAGGTCTATCGTTAGCAACATTTACGAGTGGGGCACTTTTGAAACGACACGCAATGCTCAAGGAAGAGACCAAAGTCGGCTTGCAGTGGATGTTAAGCAGGCTATTCTCGATAACTTCGAAGAACATCCACGGGCGAGTACTCGCAACGCAAGGCGACGTTTTGGTCTCGCACATTCAAGTTTGGAATTTGATATGAGGTGAAAGAATGCACAAATTCCATTTTCAAAGGGTTCAAGACCTTTACCCTTCGGATTACGCTAGCGTGTAGCATTTTGTAAATGGTTGCTACTGAATCTCAATCAAAACATTTTGTGGACCGACGAAGCTTTTTTATTAGGGTAGGATTATTTTATGTACCCAATGAGCACTGGTTGAACATTCGTAGTAATGTAGCTAGTGAAAACCCTCACAAGACAGTTAGGGCCTGTTGTTTGATCAGTAGTTAAACGAACTAATTGTTAAAATTCGAATAAAGAACTGAAAATTTGACACATTTCCTTGAGATTCCTTCAAATCTTCGATTCCTTTTTCAAATTTTAACAATTAGTTACTTTAACTACTGATCAAACAACAGGCCCTTAAAGATTCATTCCAAGTACGGTTTTCGCTAAGTGTGGGCAGGCATACTTGGTGACCGTGTTCTCGGTCCGTATTTTACCAAGGGAAGATTGACTGGAGTGTCTTATTTACACATTCTTCGCGAACGTGTAGTAGGCGAAATGTTGGAAGATATTCCCCTCGCTCTCCGTAGCGGGAGTTTTCTACCAACAGGATGGAGCTCCACCGCATTACGCGCGTGTCGCACGTGAGTACTTGACGAGTGTTTGGAGATCGTTGGATAGACAGAGGCGGACCAGTACCATGGCCCCCAAGGTCACCAGACATCACGCTCTTAAATTTTTACCGGTGACGTAAAACGACTAGTTTACGATAGACCTAAAGAATTCCAAAACGTTACTGAGTTGCGAAATGCGATAGTGGAGGCATTTGACAAAATCCGCAATAATGTTCTCGTCTTAAGTAGTTTAAACACTAATTTGCGACGACGAACGAGCTACATTGTGCATCTCGAAAGGCGGCCGCGAAAGTAAGAGTGACCCTAATGTAAAAATTTACATTTTGTAAATTTTTAACAATCGTTGTACAAAGCTGATTCACCTTTTTAAATACGCCAAAGACAACTCTTGCGGTTTAGTAATCCATACCGTTATTCTGTAGTTAAATACCATTTCAGAACGATTTTTTTATCCTAAACCGTGTTTGTAATCTTTGACGGTCCTAAGCCCGTAACAAGTATGAAGGGAAAGATGAATCATAACATTGTGCACGGTGATTACGTTATTAACGTCTTCGGTAAACACGGCGCATGGTAACCACGCTTAAGTGAAATAATGGGAAAAAATTAAAATGCTATTTCTCTGACCTCCTAAGGTTTTTTAATTTTTTTATATGATATTCGGAGCATTGATTAAACTATGTCTCCTGTTTTGGAAGTTGTTGACCAAAAAAACACCATGTATATAGACTTCGATTGTAATCGCAGAATGGATAAATACGAGTTTTAAAATGAAAACTTTTCTTACCAGTTTCTGGCATGTAAATGCTTTCAGACGTGTTGCTTATGTTGTATACTTCATTCAATTCCTTGCACAGGCAGTCAAAATCTCTTTGTAAATAAGCCTAAAACATTTCGAGACATAAATTAAGATATCCTATAACTCAGTTTGAAAATACAGCATAAAAGAGCACCTTTTACAAATATTTTAAAGTGTGTGTTCAGAATATAAGAATGATTCAAAAATCCACCTACAGAAACAGAATTCTGCGAGATATATCCGACAGTGCTATCTCACAGTAACTTGCAAGTGTAAACTACCACTATAGTCTTTGCGCGTTAAGAATGCAGTGAATCATCAGTGCAACTGCAGGCCAAATGTGTATACACAATAGAGATAAAAAAAAACTCATCTCATAAACTCAGGCCTTTATTCCCAGAGTGGGGTAGGCAGCAGAGCTACAGAATTTCCAACTATAAAAACTTTTTGATAATTCTGTAACCACATTTTGCACACTTAGGCTAAGATGTTTACCAGTGTATTAGTGACAGGTTGCAAGCCCATCGCCTAACAGTACTACACGCCTTTATTACCTTAGTCGGCTTTTACGACATCCACGGAAAGATACGAAGTGGCACTATTTTAATCCGACTACCACACGGAGCAATAAAAAAAAAAAAAAAAGATTAAATGTAATAGATAAATAACAACCTAATTGTGGACGACCTGATTTGTTAGTTATAGGAGGCATCACTAGGTAGGTGGACAGATGATTCACTGCATTCTTAACGTGAATGGACGATAGGCACTATCAGACCAGCCATTTCTTTTTCCCAATACATTTGTATTAGATAAATAACAACCTAATTGTGGACGACCTGATTTGTTAGTTATAGGAGGCATCACTAGGTAGGCGGACAGATGATTCACTGCATTCTTAACGTGAATGGACGATAGGCACTATCAGACCAGCCATTTCTTTTTCCCAATACATTTGTATTAGATAAATAACAACCTAATTGTGGACGACCTGATTTGTTAGTTATAGGGGGCATCACTAGGTAGGCGGACAGATGATTCACTGCATTCTTAACGTGAATGGACGATAGGCACTATCAGACCAGCCATTTCTTTTTCCCAATACATTTTGCTACGCTTTCAATGCCAACGTCCATAATGTGTTATTTTAAATACAACATAATGCTTACCTCTCTGACATAGAACTTATCAGGGCTCACTACATGAGTTATAAACACATATTCACATTGTTTCGAATTCAAATTGTTATTGCTGACATATATCTTAGGCTTTTCTGGAATGCCTCGAATTTCAGGATACTGTAATTAGAAAAAAAAACAGTAAAAACAGATCTCGTTTAAAAGATATACATATTATTACCACACATCATTTGAGACTTAAATTCTGTTTGTTTCTCCTCCATCCTCGACCTTTTGGTAAAAATCGTAACATGTCCCAAGCGTACCGTATACGACCACAATCTTGATTTACACGAAACTTGAAAAGATTAAAAATAATCTTTAAATTAAAATTAAGTAAGTATATACAGTATAGTCGTCAGTAATATTGTAATATCACGTAACTGAAAAAATAAATAAGGTGTAAAATACACCTTATCCTTCTTAGTTACAATCATAAATAATTGCAGAGAATCAGACTACCAAGCAAGTACAACGTATGCGTTCTTACTCGAAAATTTGCATCATAATCATTCCGAGACAAGACTGTATTTGGTTACTGCAATAACAAACATGGACATTTTCTAAATAAAAGATTGTAACAATATATTTAAGAAACAGTAATGCATAATTATATTCATATACTGCAATCTTATACGAGTAGCTGAGTATTATTTTTAGGTTTGTACACAGTGACGCATATCGTCGATGAAACTGCAAAACCGCGTAAGTATCATTTAAAATAAGGAGCAAAATGCACCTTTTCAATAAGTCCGTAAGGTTTATTTTGCTCTGTCATAAATTTGTTAGTTACGCGGTATTGCAGTTTCACCGACGATATGTGACACTCTTCTAACGACCAAAGGCATATATGTATACAATTTCTAAATCAGCCTGTATATATTTATATAATAAAGTTCCTTCCGAATACAACACTGAGTGTGACGTCCAATAGTAGTTTATATACCAAGGGGATGAACGGCTTCACACCTTTTATTAGGGTAGTAATTATACACTTACTACGAAAGTGTACTTAAACATTTACAGGGTGGTTAAAAATATTTTAGCAGTGTGCGGTAAAACTTACTGGTAGATAAGGTTTTGGCAACACAGCGCGGCCATGGAAGGCCAGCGCATGGGCAACACTGACACCGTCCAGAGTATTAATGTCGCACTGGCTCACGGCCCCCGACTGACGCACGTGGATTATAACTCGGTCACTAGAACACATACACAGCAATATATATATATGTAGTAAGCAAGAGCATGTCGGCGCATGCTCAGGGTAGTGATTCTCTCAACAACGACGGTCGAATGGACTGAATGGATGGCATGGAGCAGCATGGCTGCTTAATTGAAAATACACGCGCTAAAATGTGTTTTGTTCGCTCTGACGGGACTACTTAAACTCGCCGCTGCGATTTCGCTCGTTTGTCCGACAGTCCGTTGTTTTTGAGAGAATCACTACCCTGAATAGGGTTCCGACGATGTTACTATAAACACAAAATATTTACATCTCGAAATACAAAACGTATAAAAAATATCTATTTAAACATGTTTGGTGGCTTGACTGTCTTGGGTGATTTTTAGTAGGTAATACTTTAGTAGCGTGTTTACCAAAAACCAATCAAGTTTACTTAGTCGTTGTAGTTTTCCTTATAAATAAGTTCGGTATATGCTTTCATTTAAGATATTTTTCAATTTTTTAATACTTGTAGTTTTGGCTACGGGGGAAGGCAACTTTAGTGAAGATAACACTTCGAGTTCAATATTTCAACGGTCCCCGAAATCCGAAACATGACACTTCAGGGTTTACCGCTTGCATATTTACCGTTTTTACGACACATAATAAATAAAAATACTTTATTATTTCACCGTCTTATGTTTTTTATTGGTTAGTAAATCCGACGTAATAAGTTAATAACACATTCTGAAAGAAGAATTTACCCGCTATCTATTACGGTTCAAAAGATACAGCGGTTTTAAGTTAGGGCGGACAGACGGCGGAGGCATATTAAAAGGGTCCTGTTTGGCTCCCTTCGGGCAGAAAACCCTAAAAAAAGGAACCTGTATTGTGCTTCATTTCATTTTAAAATTGAATTTTAACGAACTTACTTGCCAAGGATTTTCCGCATCAGATCAGTATCGTCTTTTGTCCAGAGGCCAGTTTTCGGTTTACAGTTAGCCAACCGGCATTTGGCAGCCAGGGGTTTTGGGTAGCGCCCTCTAGGGCTCCCTACTCCAAACGCTACGGGCGCGTCACGTAAGCTAAACAAAATAATAACATACATACATACATAAACTCATGCCTTCGTGCTAGAGTGGGGAAGGCAGAGCTACAGAATTATCTAGAACTCTAAAATCTTGTTGAAATTTTCGTTACCACATTTTGCACAATTAGACTAAGATGTTTACCAGCGTATTACAAAATAAAAACAATTATAAAATAAATCTCTTATGTTAGGCTTATAACAGTTATAACTCATAAATGAATAATGTAGGATGTGTTTAGTATGTTGTCAATTTTATTTCTATTCTCAAACCTATACTTTTTACTAAAAGAAAAAATATTCATGTATTTAAGAGTCAATTGTGTGAGTGCTTCATATAGAACTGTCAGTCTCAAATCAAGTTTAAAGCCTTTTTTTATGATTTTTTTTACACACTTGAATCATCATCAATAAAAAACTTACAAGTTAGTAAGAACCACATTCTTGATTGGGCCAACCTTTCGGCGTTTATTACGGATAGACTAGCAAAAGCACAAGATCGCAGGCAGAAGACAGTTTAAACTTCAATCGCAATAAACGTGGGAAATTTATGAACTGAATATTGACCATTATTACCCATTGGGAAGCGCTAGTAGTTTCCTAACGTGTGAAACTGCCTGCTTACTAATAAACATCTTTTATCTTTTCTTACCTTTAGATTTAATATTTAACGTCCAACATTTCAACGCAAATGCAACCATGGCTGCATTTATTTTTTTATTATAAGAATAAAAGAAATTCAGTTTTTAACAATTAGGGCCACTATTAGAAACCTCTTAAGGTTTATACAATAGCAGGCGAGATCGCGCGAAGCGTTCCGTAATTAAACAAAAAAGAAATAAAAGTACATTTTTGGAGACTTGCATTAGGTATCTGGTAAACATCTTAGCCTAAGTGTGCAAAATGTGGTTACAGAATTATCAACAAGTTTTTAGAGTTGTTGGTAATTCTGTAGCTCTGCCTACCCCACTCTAGGAATAAAGGCGTGAGATTATGTATGTGTATGTATGCATTAGGTATGTGCGGAAACATTTTCGATATAATGTTTTTTTAGTAGTTTCTTACATAATTTTGGGTTAGGGTTATATACTAGGCGATTAATTAAACGCTTATTTAAGGTGTTTAGTACTTGCGGCACCACGTACTGGTCAATTCTCTTTCCATAAACGTTGTTATAACCCGGCAGAATACATTGGTAAGTATTGTAATGTTATTGTAAAATTTATTGTAAGTTATCTTGGCGACATTTTTTTTCAGCTTTGAGAATGTGGTACAATATACTTCAGTCTACCCGTGATTTATAAAACCCTAATTCAATTACCCGTGCATCAATTAAAATTGAAACAAAATGAGTCAGTGTCATGTAGTCTTACACTAAACTCAGAATGAATAATGACTGTACGAATTACTTACTCGGCAATTGTAACAGATACCATTGAGCCCACGTCGACACACGTAACGTGATACGTGGGATTGTTTGCATTGCTCATGTCAACACTATCAACAACACACCGCATCCATGTATTGTTATTTTTCACAACACACATACTACCTGAAAACGAAACGAATGTTGAAAAAATATTTTTAGTTTCGTCTCCTAATTCTTTTTTAACTCCAGCCGCCTTGTTCAATTGATAATATAACAAAGTAAATAACCATCACACAGTAAAGATGAATCGCTATACTCCTCATTTGTCAAAATCGGTTAACGGAACGACGTTAGAGTGGAACATCCAAACATATTATTTATATACCTATATACATAAATACCGACCGCGAGACCGCGTCTTGGCAAACGTAGCCTGGGATGCCCTCTGGCCAGAAGGCGGGATGACTTGCATAAGAGGGCCGGCAGCGACTGGATTCATAAAGCATTAGACCGGGCGCTGTGGCGTTCCTTGGGAGAAGCCTATGTCCAGCAGTGGCTGATGATGATGATGATACATACATAGGGTGTCAAAATCCCTACCTTTCTTTTGCATCGCGGCGACGCGATAAATAATATTTGCAAGTCCGGCTGGCTTATTGCCTAAAGCTGGGTACAGATTATGCACGGCAAATGTTCGACGGAATTTAGGTAGACCGCGGCGGCTGCGCTAGGCAAGCGATCGAGCTCGATCACCGCGTGAAAAAATATAAAACTGCGCGCGCGGCAGCGACTGAAGCTCCTTTGATGCGGGCTCAAAAACCGACAGCGCTCTAATCGCCGCGCGGCACGTTCGAGCGCGGCAATGCGCGGAAACCCCGTATACATTGCGCGATCTAATGTTCTAGTGATGGCCGCGCATAATCTGTACGCGCCTTAACGCACTCGCAATCTGTAAACAATTGTTCCACTTTAAAGTCGATTGCGAGTGCGTTAGGGAATAGCCCAGGAAGACTTCCGGATTGTGTGTATGAGCCAGTCCCAAAAATCCTAGGATTTTTTCATTACATTTAAGCCCCGGAACTGCAAGCCCTATATAGAGGTAAACGTGGTTAGCCTAGTGACCAAATAGTTGTAAGTTAGTACCTAAGTACAACAAGACAAATGGCGGTATCTCAGACAAAAGTCCTGTAGAAAACACAACCTTATTACTTAAAAGAGAGGATTGTATCTTGAATTTGAGATACTGCCCATTTCAGCACGAATATTTTGTTCCCTGGTCTGGATGTTTTCTTTGTATCTTAGAATGTACTTGTCTTTATAAGTATGTCTATCACTATCTTGACGTTAGCTTTGATTTGTGACTAGATTAATGTGGGTAAGATTGTTTATTTTATTTTATTTGATTTTATAAAATTAAATTTCAATTTTATTTGTGGACACAGTTGAAAGTGGACCATACAGTTTTTATCAGCAGTTATATATCAATATCATGCTGCAATGCGTCATGTAACAGGACACAGTATAATTTTTTAAGATTTATATATTCTTACTACTCTGCATTGAGTCAGTTTAGTGCTATTTAATAAAATAACAAACAATATGTACGTACCAACTGAAATTTCTTTGGTGATTTCTCGAAGATTGTGTTGCAGTTCTTCCATCATTTCATTCAGAGTGGCATCATCAGATATTAGTTGGACAAAGAAATTATCAGGATCAACTATATGAGTAATTCGACCTAATTCTTGTACACCTAAACAAGAAATTAAATAATTTCTAAAATATTCCAGAACAAAAGAACACACACACACATAATTTCTAGCGATACCAAATAATTATTTATAACCCATTTAATGCTGCTGTTATAAAATCATAATTGGCAAAACATTATATTGTGGCAATATTGTCAATAGCACCAACTGTCAATTACCTTCTCTAATTGATTTCCCAAACATAAATGATTTGTTTTCTGCAACTGGCTGAACTGACTGAACAGTGGTTTTGTTTAATTCAGGATCTAAAAAAGACAAAAAAGGTTTAACCCACAATGGTTTGTTAGCATAGATAACATTTGTGACACTACAACAACTCAATGACACGTATTCAATCCACCTATCAAATACACCGAAGAATAGCTAAACTTAAGTGGCAGTGGGCGAGGCACATTGCCCACAGGACTGATGGCCGATGGGGTCAGAAGGTTCTTGAGTGGCGTCCGCGGATCGGGAGACGAGCTGTATGTGGGCCTCCAGCAAGATGGTATGATGACCTGCACAAGACCGGTCTGAGTGGAGAGCCTTGGGGGAGGCCTATGTCCAGCAGTGGACGTCTTTCGGCTGACGTGATGATGATGATGATGAGGCTTAGCGTATTTGGGTGAAAATGAAGTGAACAAAAACGTAAGGATTACACTACTCACTAATTCTCTGAGTATTTTCTTGAATATTTAATTTATCGCAGGCACTTTTCTTCTGTTGTACTGATATTTCCCTCGCCAATGGTTTTCCGTATGACTTGTCGAATCTAACATCTGCGAAATACAAATTAAAACGTCTTTTGAAGCTATAACAATATCGCTAACAAAGTCAAGTCGACTAATTAGATAACTAAACTGATTTTGAACATGATGTTACAATGACATCGTACTATAGCTAACAAATCACTATCACTACATAGTATAAAACAAAGTCGCTTCCCGCTGTCTGTCCCTATGTATGCTTAGATCTTTAAAACTACGCAACGGATTTTGATGCGGTTTTTTTTAGTAGATAGAGTGATTCAAGAGGAAGGTTTTTATGTATAATAAATTTTGTTTTATGTACGTGTGTTATAGAAAACTCAAATAAACCGAAGCGAAGCGAGGGCGGGTCGCTAGTAATAAATAAATAACAATCTCACTTGCCCTAGTCTTAATTAAGGTCTAGGTTTATACTATGGGTATCGGCACATGGCAATAATGAACATTATAGAGAATATATCCAAGACTTAGAAGCAAACTAAACCGCCCTCGCTTCGTATCGGTTTATGTGACTTTTCTGTAATACCTGTACATAACATTTATAATGCATTCGCATATTCTCACTGAACATTCGCATTAGCACTTGCACTGGCGATTGTCAAAAAGTCACCACTAAAACTAGCTTATCTGCGTCGGATAGTTGACTATCCAGTCAATCTCTCTTCCTAGCAGAGCAGCTGACCTTTTGGTAAATCAGGGGGGTACACGGGCGCGTGTGGCGGCGGCGGTATATCAACGCCGTCTAGCTCGTGGGTCGCCCGGAGCGTATATACATCCTTCGCATTGCCTTCCAGGTGAATGTAGTCGCTTATCAACATGCATAGTTCTTCACTAACGGTCACCCTGTAGATTAAAGACAGGAAGGAACATTAGGACAAAAGTGTAAACTAAAAAAAACTAGCTTGGTGGTCAAAAATCAACTTATCAAAATAACTTGTTGATGTTGTTACCTTTAACCTAGGGCATTATATCGTGCGAGTTGCACACAGCTTAGCTTGGACTGAATAGTTTGAAGTCAAAAACCTTTTACTAAATAGTATAATGAATGAATGAAAGTAAAAAAAAAACAATTTACATACTTCAAAGTGTTCTTCGCAGATTCATTTTTACTAAGATACCAGGGCTTGTTTAGAATATTTTGAGCATCTTTAAGAAGTGTCAACAGATTAGCCTGAAAAGTAAAACATGTTTGAAAGAGAATTCCAACCTTACAAGAATTTATAACACTACTACAAAAAGATTATCCTACTGATTTATTGTTTTCACTTCCTAATGTAGACTTCAAGGAATTCATGACATGTTTTGAGTCCTTGAGAGCTTTAGCCACTTCATTTTTGGCTTTTACAAGTGAATCCTTCTCAATATCCTTTAGTCGTGCAATAATATTCATGACTTCTTTTTTGTGGTGTTCAATCTCCGCATATAGCTTAGAAAAGTGCTGTTCTATGGTGGTAGTCACTTGTTTGAGTTCGGAAGATTCAGTGTCATTCTCCACATTATGGAGCAAATGTCCTATATCCTAAACAGAAATACTGACATGAAGTAACCAACAACCACAAAAAGTAATTACGTTATATTTAATAATCAAATTACAATTCAATCTACTTACCACAGCAGTCTTTGTAAGCCTCCTGAAAATAGCACCAACTTGAGGAGATATCTCACGTAAATCGTCCAGAAACATTTTGTTCTACAAGATAGATAAAAATTACAAAATATTACAAATTTGCCAAGATATGCATGACAAACTCCAATAACCAGAATAAAATAGTTGAGTGGATTAAATGATTTCTATTAGGAAATAAGAGATGTAACTTTCATTCAAATAAGAAATTACTTGCCATTTCAAAGGTAGGCACTATATCATGGTTCTTGCAACACTGCTCTGCACCAACCATGAGGCAGTCTGTACACACAGACCTAGCACAATCCTTACAATAATAATCGAGTGACTTCTCACTGTGAACCTCACAGTTGTTAGGCATGACCTGGGCTTCTAAGTTCTGCAGAAAATGGCTCTTGAAAACCACAAAGTTATTATGTGTTTTATTGAAACATTCTTCACAAATTATTGTGGCACATTGGTGGCACATGGTTGCTGTTTCTTTAAGACATTCTAGGCATTGACCTGCAACAAAATTGATTTTTTAAGTTAAAAAATATTTTAAATTTGATTCTAAAAACTCTTAGTGTTTGGTGGTTTAGTACTTGCTTACTTAACAGGTATATTTGAGAAATTAATGTTATGTATAGTCAGGGTAGAAAAAGGTTGGACCTTAACGGTATTGAAATAGAGTCAAAAAGTGACATACCTTTTTTTTACCCTGACTGTACCTAATTTACCCCTAAAACTAATAGGCCCATTGGAAAACTCAATGTACTGATTCAGTAGTACAAACAATATCCATACGAGAAGTCTTTAATGGTTCTTTCTGAGACAATCTGTTTATATATACAGTATTCCCAGCATCTTATTACGTTTTAGCTCGCTATTGCTATCACACTTGCACTCGCAATACAGTATATTTGTCACTTGAAAACATAAGATTGCCGATAGCTATTAGGAAAATGGTATCACTGTACCTACTTTTACAAAATTAAAACCTTACCTAAAGTTTTATTTGTGCTAGCGAGTAAAGCTTTCAAATTTATAAAATAGTCTTCGTTTTTCTTTTGTATTTCAGGGGTTTCCTGTAAATTAAATATTTTATTAAAATTATTGACTTATTGATTAAAAAATACCAAGTTGTAGTCTGTTCAGATTATGATATTAAACTTAATCCAACATAATAAACTACAAATATTTCAAAAAGATATGCAAAATTGAGCTGTCTTGTATAATAATATGCAGGGTAAAAAAAAGCAATTTCAAATGAAAGTAACAGAATGTTAACTGGTTTTACCGCAATCAATTTTAAAGCGAGTTCTCCAAGCATGTTCACATTTACTGGAAATAGCTTGTACAGTTGCATTTTATTTTGCAGCAACTTAGCTATGTCAGTTATGATTTCCATTTCATGGTGGCATATTTTACATTGTATGGGTTCTCCAGACTTGATGAGATTGCGAATACACGACTCGCACATGGAGTGGCCACATTTTATAAACAATGGTATGTTGGACTTCGGTTCCGGTGACAAAGCTGTAAGAAATAAACATTTAATAGCTCATTTTCTCACTTAGATATATTTAGTCTTTCCCTTCTTAGATTTAAAATTGCGTTGTCTAAACATTAAGTTTTGTCAGTATTATTGAATTTAATACTTTACTTGAATTGAATATTATGTAAACTCACATTTTTGACGTGTTACTCTGTACAGTCTGTATTAGTTAATTGTGGCAACTTCACTGGTCAATGTGTTATGTAAGTTTTTCTGTTATATTTTTTCTTTACTTGTACCGTTTGTGCCCAATTAAACATTAAACATTAACAAAGGGACCGTTTCAAAATCCGCAAGTGTTTACAAATATATAACTTAAATTAAACTTACATTTCAATGTATACAGCTGACAACAGTTGGGGCAAGACTTTTTAAATCTTTCATCCATTTTGGCAGCTCTATTATTTCATCATGTACCTACGAAATGGTAAGGTTCTTACGGAAATCTAATAAAAATATAGTAATGCTGTGCTCTTTTACAATTAATCCGCGCTGCATTAATTCAATTATAACTTAGACAATATAACAATACGTTAGGTAAATTGTAGCAGAAGTCAACCTTTTTTTGGTCTACCTAGCTAGCACAATCACGAAAAAACATCACAAAATTCACAAAGGATTGACTTGACAGGCACAGACTACTAAGGGATACTAAAAAAAAATACAGATTATAAGGGCATGTCATAATACTCATTATACTGAAGCAATAATGTATCAAAATATCTATTACGTTTTTTTTTGCATACCTATCACAAAATTACCGGTCACCGGAATTCACCAAACAAGCAGTTTGATTTTTACAACCAATGTTGCCAACACCATAAAATAAAAGCGCCCACTTTGCTGGAAACGAGACGCACCGCCCCATGGGCATTGAGGGATATTACCCATGGGTATATTTACACGAACCATTTATAGTTTCAGGGTTGCAGTATTCATAGTAATAAAACAGTGATCGACTCGAAACGTCAATTTAGTATGTTTTATTGAATATAAACCGCACGAAATTTGATCTTGGATGACTTGGAGAATAGGAACTTCATCCGTTTGTCTATAATAAAAAAAAACTTTCGTCTTCACGGAGGATCGAATTGCCGCCATTATTGATTTCATTTGTTTGTAGGTTTTTAGCTGTTACGGAAGTAGGTTTGTGAAAAGTTATTTTTCTCAAAAATGCTATGTAATCTTGTCATAACATCATCAAATAGGAGCCAGTAGGTTAAAATTCCTGGAGTACTCTCAAAAGTGTCCAGTAAGTAGAGTGATTTTGAATTAGGAAACCAAAAAGTGTCCAGTACCTAAGTAAGTATGGAAAATCCATAACATACCATATTATTTGAATTTGGAACTATCTGTAGTCTGTACAGACCTGTGACAGCCTTTGAAAAGACTAAAGAAGTAGCAAGATAAAGCCACATGAAATAAAAATTAATTCAGACCAGTATATTTTTTCTCAATAAGGATTTTCACAAAAACAATCATTCAATAAAAAAACGCTTTATAGTTTAAAGTTTCATATTTATATTACATTTTTAATTGATATGAAAAACTGAACATTCAGCTCTACAGAGGTAGGCAGATTGATACTACAACAAGGTCTTTTAAAAAAATAAAGAAACGAGGTCAGTGTTGCCAGTATGTAAAACCCAGGTATGCTGCCAGGTAAAATAAGTTCAATCGTTCGGTGTTTTTTTTTAGACTTGTAGGAAAATATACGAAAAGTACATTAATTTATTAATTAAGTAAATATGTTGAAATATACTATATACTTGTTTTATTTTTGAGAAAAGCATTATACATGCTTCGCCCATTAAGAGCCATCCTGGACTCGTATCTATAAAAGGCCTCACCTGGCGGTTCGGCCTTTTAACTCCTACTCGTCCAGGAAGGCTCACTTACTGGTCTTTGCAGTAATGTACTATGTTTGTTGTTTGATTGTAATAATATATTAATGTATTTGTTAAAATTTATTATTTATTGCATTATTTTAATATAGATATTAAAATAATACAGATCTGTAGTCTATTTTTATCTATATTTTACAGGTAGCATTGCAGGTCATTTCACTACGGGTTCTGAACCCATCTTAGAATAGGTACCTTTACTTAAGATATAATACGTGTGAAGATAAAGTAGTGTATGCAACTGTACATAATTAGGCCTTAAAACACTCGTGTGGTTTTATGAAACGAGCGTTAGCGAGTTTCATAATAGGATCACACGAGTGTTTACATCTCATTATGCATCAGTTGCATAAACGACTATTATTCAAATCAGCGCTATTGAGCTTCTGTTAAGGACGTCAATGGTAAGTAAAACCAAAGTTTCATTAAAAACAAGACGGAACCTGACAAGAAACATATACTATCACACAACATTTGAAGAAATATTTTCCATGGATTGATGGGCCTTAACAAAAATGCCAGACACCGCCAAATAACCACATTGCTCTCCTGAACATCTATTTAGAAGGTCTCCGTAGGTCGACCATCGAAAAAGACGTCCTCGGTACATTGGAAATCGAAGTTCAAAGTTACGTTAGCTCGATTTAGCCTCGAAGGACAAGTGAAAGAGATTATGAAAATAATGATCTACTTAGTGTATAAATCATTGCAAAGATCTCACTTGATCTTCAAAAGTACGTGTTTATCGAGTAATCATGGTGAATTGGTACGTTTGCTTTTGTTGACATCTTTTGCAAGTTCTATTTGATGTAATATGTTATCTATGCTAAAAAGTAATATAGAGCATGGATTACTCTATGGTTAGGCTCGGGTTTAAAAACCTATTAGAATGTGTTTTTGTCAATTAAACAATGCATAAATAAATGTTTTCAATTATATGTTAGTTTTAATTCAAGTGAAAATATAAAGATAAAACATGGCGCAGTCGTGAAACACTAAGTTTACAGTGGTGAATGTTGTCTAATTCTTTAAACCGATTTTACAAACATGGACGCGAATACTGTGAAGCTACCACCCAATTTTGATATCCGGTCTCAAGCTGCGGCCTCAGAATGGAGGTTTTGGAAATGCCTATTTGAGGACTATTTGGTGGGCATCGGAAAGGACGAAGCTTCCGACAAAGTTAAATTATCGTTGTTACGCAATATGATGGGACCTGAATCTACAAAGGTTATTCAGTCATTCAAATTAACCAAGACTGAATCGGAAAAGTATACCGCTGTACTGGAACATATAGATAAATATGTTAATCCGAAACGCAATGAAGTGTTCGAAAGGTATAGATTCAATGAATACAAACAAGAACAAGGAGAAACATTCGAAAACTTTTATACCAATCTAAGGCAGCTGATTTCAACATGTAACTACAGTGACTTAAACAAGGAAACAATAGAAGATCAATTACTAAGGGACAGAATTGTACAAGGGGTAAATGACAAAAAGCTACAAGAAAATTTGCTTCGAATGGATGATTTGTCTCTAGACAAAGTTACAAGGTTATGTCGAGCCAGTGAAATTAGTCGCAACCAGGTTAAGGAAATGAACCCCACTATAGAGGTAGATGCCGCAAAATTTAAGAAGAACAAGAATTTTGAAAGAAAACTGAAATCCAACGATATAGAAAGGTCGGAGACATTTCAGTGCAGAAGATGTCAACAAAAACATGGGCCACGTCAATGCCCAGCATTTGGAAAAAAATGTACTCGTTGTGGTGTACTAAACCACTTGGCGGTCAGCTGCAGAGTGAAAAACATACACAATGTACAAGCTGTGGATTCTGACAGTGATAACAGTCTTTTTTGTGGAGAGGTTAAGTATGTTAATGCCAATGAGTGGACTGAGTTTATTGAAATTGAAGGCAAAAATATTAAATGTAAATTAGATACTGGTGCAGAAGTTAGTGTCATGCCGAGGAAAGTATTTGAGAATCTAAATAAGAAATTGAATCTTAAGTTATATGAGACAGATATTAATGTTCAGTCATTCAGTGGGGAAAATGTGAAACCCCTTGGCTTGATAAATCTAAAGTGTAAATTTAAAGACAATACATGCTATGAAAACTTTGTGTGATTATGGAAACAAACATGGTGCTACTTGGTTTGACGGGATGTGTAGCACTTAGCCTAGTAAAGCGGGTGCATACATTAGAAATTAATAAAAAAAAAGAAGAGTTCATCAAATATAACATTGAGGTGTTTCAAGGAATTGGACGACTACCAGGTAATATAGATATACCCACTATAGCTTCAGATATAAAAATTTGCCATCCATCCCCAAGGTTGCCAACCTGTTTGCATGAACCGTTAAAAATAGAACTTAAAAGATTAGAGGATAGGAAAGCAATAGTAAAAATTGACAAAATTGATGAAAGAGCTTGTGTAAACAGGATGGTGATAGTGGAGAAACAGAATGGAAATGTAAGACTTTGTCTAGATCCCGCTGACTTAAATAAAATTATAGTAAAAAAACCCAAAGTTATGCCCACATTAGAAGATTTAAGTTTACAACTTCAAGGTAAAAAGTTTTTTTCTGTCCTAGATTTAACTGAGGGTTTTCATCATTTGTGTCTCACCGAAAAAGCTTCATGGAAGTGTTGTTTTGCAACACCATTTGGTGTTTATCGCTATTTAGTGCTGCCTTTTGGGTTAATGAATGCTCCTGAACTATTTCAGGATATTATAGAAGATCATTTTGGAACTATTCCAAATGTGGTAGTATGGGCTGATGATATTCTGGTGATGGGAAATACAGAAGAGGATCACGATAAAACTTTAAAAAAAGTAGTAGATAAAGCCAAAGAGTTAGGTATTGTCTTTAATAAAAACAAGTTACAGTACAAACAAAGGCAGGTGAAATATGTTGGTCAAGTTTTCAATGAGTTCGGAATGTCACTAGATAAGGACAGGATAGAATCTTTGCTAAAATTAAAAGAACCCACTAGTAGAGATGAACTAAGACAAATTTTAGGCTCATTTAATTATGTACGCAGGTATATCCCAGATATGGCCAATCTCATGTCACCACTCTGTAAATTGTTAAAAAGGGATATGGAATTCATTTGGTTGCCTGCCCATAGATTGGCGTTTGCTGAACTGAAAAGGAAAGTGTGCACAGCTCCTGCTCTAACACCTTTTGACCCCACAAGAAATATTGTACTGCAGTGTGATGCCTCAAAAAGTGGTCTGGGATGCTGTTTATTCCAACATGATAAACAAAACTTAATGAGATTGGTTGCATGTGCATCAAGAGCTATGAATGACACAGAACTAAATTACAGTCAAACTGAAAAAGAGCTCTTGTCAATTTACTTTGCAGTAAAAAAGTTTCACCGGTATATCTATGGCTCAAAGGTAGATGTGCAAACCGATCATAAACCCCTAGTTTCAATCATGGCCAAGCCAATATGCAAAATAGGTTCACCAAGACTAAAACGCTTAAGATTGAAACTATTAATGTACAATTTAAATGTAATGTATGTACCTGGTAAATTACTACACTTTGCAGACATGCTCTCTAGGAATAATTTAAATGTTACGGAAATTGATAAAGAAATGTCACAAATGGTACATTCAGTTAGTGTACACTTACCAATGTCACCCGAGAGGAAAAGAAAATTTGTAGAAGAAACTGAAAGTGATCCTATTTTGAAGGTGCTACGCAAATATTATGTGAATGGTTGGCCAGAACAACATAAGGTTTTGAAAGAGTGTAAAGAATTTTATAAATTAAAAGACGATATATATTTTGAAGATGGGTTAGTTTTTTATGAAAACAAGTTAATTGTACCAAATTCTTTAAAACCTTATGTTATGAATCTAGTACACAATGGCCATCCTGGAATCTCGAGATCCCTTAAAAAAGCTAGACAATTATTTTATTGGCTTGGGCTTTCCAATGACATAAAGGACTTTATAATGAGATGTCGAACCTGTGAAAAATTTAGAGCTTCCAACTCACATGATACCGTGATATCACATAAAATTCCATATCGTAGATATGCCAAAATTGGAACTGATATTTTAGAATTTGTAGGTAAAAATTATCTTGTAATTATTGATTATTTATCTCACTGGTTAGAGGTTATGCCTCTTAATGATAAATCATCATGCTCAGTTATAAATGCCCTACAAGAGGCTTTTACCAGATTTGGCTATCCAGAAGAAATCATATCTGACAATAATCCCTTCAATTCACATGAATGCCAAAAATATTATAAGTCAAAGGATATAGTTCTAATTACTAGTAGTCCACACTATCCCAGAAGTAATGGGATGGCCGAAAAAGCTGTTCACATAGGCAAAACAATTTTAAAAAAAGCACTGGAAGATAGAGTGGATTACAGAGACTACTTATTAAGTTATAATAATACTCCTTTGTCAGGATTAAATGTGTCCCCATCTCAAATTTTAAATAGCAGAATATGTCGTACACTTGTTCCAACATCTTCAGGACTTTTAGAGCCTAAAGTTCAAAACGATATCCATAAATTATTAGTCATGAGGCAATCAATAAATATGCAAGACAAAATAAAAAAAGAGGTTCAGTATGATATAGGAGATCAGGTGGTTATTAAAACAGATAAAGAAAAATGTTGGAAAAAGGGTACAGTTGTAGGAAAGTGTAAAGAACCCAGGTCTTACTTGATTAAAAGGGAAGGAGAGGATACAAAAATAAGAAGGAATTCTAAGCATTTAAAAAAGTCTTTAACAGAAAGTAGTGTTTTAGGAAAATGTCCTCTGTTTTCTTTTTCAACAGACCTATTTACTTTTGAGGATAGTATAAGTAGTAATGAAGCTCCATTAAATGTCACGGATACTGTTGAGGATGACTACAATAACAGTAGCTGTGCCAGCAGTGGAGATCCGTCAACTACAGGTTTAAGAACCACTAGAAGTGGAAGAACTGTAAAACCTAGAGATATATTAGATTTATAAATTTAGTTTGTAGTTGTCTTTAATCTAAGGGGAAAGATGATGTAATATGTTATCTATGCTAAAAAGTAATATAGAGCATGGATTACTCTATGGTTAGGCTCGGGTTTAAAAACCTATTAGAATGTGTTTTTGTCAATTAAACAATGCATAAATAAATGTTTTCAATTATATGTTAGTTTTAATTCAAGTGAAAATATAAAGATAAAACACTATTGACGGCGATTTTAAAGTAAATTCAAACTTCTATTTTCAGAGTAGGGCCTCATAAGTCATAATAGTCAGAAAAAGATACATCCTCTGTTCTATATAAAGAAAATACAAGAAGGTATGTTAAGTGTGGACGCATGTAAAGTGACAAAATAAATCACACTGTATGCTTAGTTAGGCACTCATACCAAACCTCATATTTGCCCCAGTGTTATTTTTTTATACTTAGATAACTGAAACTGTACTATTATTTGGAGGTAGACGAAAGGGTATTTTTTACATCATATGTAAGTATATGATTAATAATGTATTATATATGCTTGGAAGGTTACAAGGTGAAGGCAAATAAAAACATATTAATCAACCAATAAAAAAATCAATTAAAGTAAAAAAAAAATCTTTGTTAATACTACCATTATGATTAGAATAATTTATAATCAATCATAAATATCATCAATTTAAGATAATGCGATAAAAACTGAGATTGGAGCTTTGTTCAAATGAAGTCAGTCGTACAAGCACATTGAGTTTATCACCATTTAATTAATTGTTGTTTTTAACCAACTCATTTAAAATGAAACACAAAGTTATAAGTGCTTTAATATTCATTGCATTTTTAAACGCGCATGTGCAAGGTATTTCTTTTTTAACGTGCTTATTCAACCGATGTAATTTACCTACATGAGTGTATTTTATAACAGGATCGGCCTTGAGAATAATCGGAGGACATGAAGCATCTTCAAAGTTCGGTTATTTCCATGCATCTTTGCAAAATTTGACGGGTTCGCATGTCTGTGGAGGGGCAGTGGTCTCACAGCGACATGTTGTAACTGCCGCTCATTGTGTTACCGGGTAATTTCTTAATTTATTTACAGTGTTCTCTTTTCAATGGTTTTCTGTAGATTAGTACTTACACGCGTTATGACATTAAGTGCGTATGATAAGTGATATTACTGCCGCAATTTTTTTTTTTTATTATACTTTTCTTGCATAATTATTTTTATTAATGTATAAGTAGGAACCTGCTCGGAATTCAGGCTGTTTAAAAAAGTATTGCCCATGATATTAAAAAAATATATCATATCTTGCTTGTTCATAAAAGTAAATTATTATTTTTTCTTTTCAGTGCTGAGCCACAGTACATAAAAATCGTTGTTGGAACCACAAATCTTGATGAAGGAGGCATGCAGTATGATGTTGAGGATATAAAGATTTATATAGATTTTAATTACAGCGAAAGAGCTAATGATATTGCCATTTTAAAATCAACTGAGCAATTTGATTCAAATTATATTGAAATAATAAAATTTGACACTACCAATGTATACGAAAATGATATCGTTACTTTAACTGGGTTTGGCGCACATGAGGTTATTAATTTTTACAGCTATTCATATAGCATTAATCATTAGTAAATTTTTTTTAAATCAACTTCTATGTTCATATTCCAGCCAAATGGTGAATCAAGTCGTGTGATGCACGTACTAGACCTTGCGGTATTTAGTCAGGAAACTTGTAAATACGCAATGCGGTATTCGTCCCGCTCTGTTTCAGACAATATGTTTTGTACATTTACTCAAATTGGTGAAGGCACTTGTCACGTAAGTAATACATTTACCCCAATTTATAGCAAAACAATAATGATGTATGGCAACATTGTGGGTATTTTTCTTTTAAACAAAACAGACCGTTACAAAAAGCCATGCAGCCAATTATTAAAAAAAAAGTAAATCTATACCATAATAATTAGGTTTAAATAGTCAGATGCTGCTGGGAGATATAGAAAAATTAAACAAAAGTATTCCCAAGATTATCAAGTAAAGTAAAGCAAAGTCTGACACGTGTCTGGTTCCTGCCATAACATGAGGGTATGATATAGGACCTTTGTGCAGCTGCTGGGTCCGTCGGGAACAAATTATAGGATGCTCACAGCTGTGACTTATAGGTATCTAGATAACTATATACACTGAATTGTGCAAACTATCGGAGGTAAGCCGTGGACGTGGTCTTGTGCTGACCTTGAGCGTTCGGACATCCGACTGAAATCTGGCGCGCTGGATGTTTTTGCGCCCGTCAGCCGCGTCCGATAATTTGTTCCCAGCTTTATCCTTTAACTTACCGGAATGCGGTCTTCCCATTGTGTTCCAGTGTGGTGATAATACAACCGGTGAAATGACTAGCGTGGCTTTCCATCTCAGTCCTCAGGATTTTGCAGTTTTAGCATAACAAATGTCTATGGTTCTGAAGTTCCACCACAATAAGGGCGGGCGCACATTATTGCCATTAGTCACCGTTACTAAACGGGACCACTAGTGGTGCAGCGAAGCCATTAGACGCGAGCGATAAATCGCCGCCACTAGTAGCCGACGACTCTCACAGCTTGTGGCTCGGACGCGGCCACTCAAGTGCTTGGTTTTTACCGATGCTATACATAATGTATGAAAAAACTCGTCCGCAGCTTATGGCGGCCAGAAGTGCCTTCGCTGTGGTTGCCACTAGTAGCCTAATGTGCGTCTAAGGTGGCCTGGGTGCTCGCTTCGCAATAAAAAAACTCTTTTGATAAATGCTCAATATTTAATTGTACCTCATTTTTAGGGCGATTCTGGTGGACCGCTTGTAAAGGACAACAAACTTGTGGGCTTGGTCTCCTGGGGGATTCCGTGTGCAATGGGGTTCCCTGACGTTCACACTAGGATTGCTTCTTACGCCGATTGGATTGTAGAACAAATTGAAAAATTCTAATCTAGTATGATGATAACTATTTGTATGTTATTAATTATTGTATTCAGCTTTTTACCTCCACAGCCGATAGTATTTTTGAGTCCCCTAATCTCTCGGACGTTATAATATAACAAGGTTACTTTACCAAATTATTGCATCATCAAATTCCAGTTATTGGCATGTAATAAAATGTAGTACCTATACTTGGGAGCAAAGAAATCGAGTCAATTTCTATGGAAATTCAGTACTAAGTGACTCGATTTCTTGGCTCCCAAGTGTATTATGAACTCTATTCACTTGCAGTAAAGTTCATGGAGCCATGACAGCTCGGTGTCGAAGGCACGAAACACCCTTGCCTAATATACAATATAATAATATATCCTGCCCAGAAGTTGTAGTGGTGGTAATCTGGTACACTACTTCCTTATTTATATGTAATGGTAGTAAAATAATACAACAGAAGAATATTCTTTACGTTTATTTACCCTTATTCTGCATTCTTCTTCGGAACTGCTGCACCTTCGTAAAGTTCACCTATAAAAATGGCTTGGTGAATAATTACATAAAAATCTCATCTAATCAAAATGCAATATTAACTGATTACTAAAATATGATTGGCTTCAGCCTAGTCTTTGTTTATAGGACGTCAGGGCTACCAAAATCTTATCTTTATTTGATTATCGATTACCTGGTTGATTATTATGATAATACCTTATACGAATGTTTCTCTGTTTTGATATCCGTAAGAACAGCCATAACTGGTCGGCCATGCGCACATTGAAATGGAGTTTTGCAATCAGAAAGCGCATTCAAGAGAGCCGTACAGTCAGATTTCGATAGTGCGTCTCCAAACATAATTGCATACCGGCAAGCCTGAAAGTAAAATTTTAAATGAAGTACTTTTTTTAATTTTATCACATATTTTAAGTATAACGTACGTATGTCAAAAAAGGATAAGGAATCTTTTACTGCATAAACAATGCAAAATTACAAAATACAATTTATCGACGCATGTTTTTTTTTCACTGATGAGGTCTGGGGGGGTTATTATGACATGGCTATGCAGTTCATTTTACGGCGATCGTAAAGGACAGAGCTAGAGGAGTTAAACAGCTCTGTCCTTTTCTTTCAGCGTAAACTGAACTGCAAAGCTAGGTCATAATAATAACCCCCTTGGACGGTAAACACACTGTCAACTGACGACACGCTCCCTATCCAAATCCCAGCGCAGCGTCTCCACCACGTAGTCATTTTGGATACAATTAAACGCGATTTCAACGCTATTTATATTTATAACAAGGAAATTGAACCTTTCTTATAGGTACATTTCCCCTCATCATCACTCACCAATCACCTCGTTATGTATGAAAAAAACTTTTATACCATTAATAAAAAAGTTAAATTTGGTTTTTTTTAATAAAGACTGTTTATCTGTTTAAAAAATAAAGTCTTACCTCACTAAATACTAGGTCCATAATTGACTTTGGATATAAAGAAAGACAACCTCCTTGTTCCTTCATTGTATTAATTTCTTCTTTAATTAAGCTCTTTATTGCTTTCAAAACTATATCTTCCTGTAACAATAGTAAGAGAGTAATTTTGACATGTAATTATGGAGTTATCTATAAATTATTGTATTGTATTAAATAGTTTTAAGAATTTCAAGACAAAAAAAAAAGAGATTCACCTGTCTCGGATTTTTACCAAGTACTGCTTCAGGGATTGCTCTTACTAATACTTCAGTGTTACTCAAAATACTCCATCTAAGGCCTAGCCTCTGAAACTTATCTTTGTAGTTGTGCAAGTATATAATCTCATCATTAGAAAGCTTTAGAGATATACCATCCAGTGTTACACTTTTCCATTCTTCGCCGTTGAAATATTCTGTATAAAGGGAAAAGTTTGTTAGCTAGCAGAGCAGCATTAAGTCAATGGCAAAATATTTTTATTAAAAGCACTTGCAAATATCAAAGAGGAAGCTACCTGTGGTATCAGTCATATTGTTATCGATAACATAATACAAGGGCTCATAGTTTTTATGCAACTTGCAGTCGGGGGAGAGGACAGGCTCCCAAAATATGTCCAACACGACATTTTTATGACTCATATCAAAAAGGGTAATTATTCACCGTATCTTAAACACGTAACAAGGATAGGGGAGTGGTCATGATCCGCATTCCTTAACCTTGATCTAGATGACTATTTTGCTAACTTGTGAGGGTTCTTTTGGTTTAGCATTTACTAACCGGTCATGTTGTTCTCAAGTCGAATTCTTTCATGAACTGCATGCTGATCAAAAAGCACCAAGTAATTACGGGGTACATTAGATATACCTTGAATCTTGGTGGCAATAAATTTGCAATCAACTTGACCTAGGAGCTAACAAAGTTTATTCAATTAGAAGCGAAAGAATTAAGTCTAAATATACATATAATATCAGTATAAATGTACATTTAAAATACCTTAGCCTGCTTTAACGAATCTCCATCAAATGTAAGGGAAGCATTGTCTTTTGTCAATTTGTTGCTTATTTTTTCAATATCCCTCGTGCCTATTTCTTTTAAATTTCGAATTTTAGGTTCGAATATTTCTGAATTTATTTGAACATCTTGTACGAAGTTATTGTACATTGTCTACGAAATAACGTATTATTTAAAATTACATATCTCAAATTCAAAAAACGAATAACATGGGGCAATCTTACTTGTTCAAAATAATCCTTATCGAATTGATAATTGCAAACATTCCTCGAATTGCAATTTTCAAAAATTTGAGACATTCCTAAAAATTTATGATATCAGTCAATGAATAAACATGTAACAATAAGTAAATATAAATATACGAACTCTAACAATGATCACCTTTAGGTACAAATCGCCGTCTGTTTTTGAGATTAAAATTATTTATTTTAAAATCTATTTCACATTTAGGTTCTGTTTGTTTATACAATTCCTCTACACCACCTTTGCAATTAGTGTTAAAACCGTCTTGACTGTTATTTTCATCGTTGTGTAAATTTGTTTTGCATAAGTCAATTGGTTGAGTTTTTATATGGCCTCTTTCTTCAACAACATTGTTGATTGAATTGAAAATGAAATTGTATTCTTCACTGTCTTGTCCATCGTCACATTCAAGAACAGTCTCACAAATGTGAAGTGGATCGATGTTCTGATTAATACTTAACTCAGCATAACGCTTTTGTGAATCGGAAATGAATATCACGTTAAAATTATTTGTTTCCTCAATATTTCTGTGTTCAATCAGAGAGTCTGGTACATTAGGTTGGTCACTGAATAATAAATCAGAATTTGGTACTTCAATGTCATTTGTTCCATTTATGTCAAGGGTAGAATCTTTTATAATTACGTCTACAGCATTGTTAACATTGTGGTTTGTAGCCTTTTCGGAATCAATGATGGTATATGTACTTCCTATGCGACTTTCATTTCTAAATGTTAAAATATCAGACACGTTGGGTGATATACTCGGGGTTTTATGAAATTCAGTCTCTGCTGTTTCAGTGAAATGTATGGAATGCGACGATTGAAACAGGTCTGTAAATATATCTCTTGGTTTTTGACTTCTAAATATTTTATTTATTGGATGTTTTTTAGCAAGCTGTTTATGCGTAACTTTTCTTACTTTATTAGGCGAGGCAAAGTAATCTCGTGAGGTTTTGCTTATAAATTGAAAACGTTTATTATCTCCGATGAAGTTTACATTTCTCTGTTGCACTTGTGCACTTTTCAAGTAGCCGTGACTTTCATAAGTAAGCTTTGGTATGGTGAGTTCCAATTCACAGTCATTTCTGTAATGATAAGGTGAGGTGAGGTGTGGTGGTGGAGTTCGCAATGGTGATCTGGGTGGATCAGCACTAATTTTATTTTCTTTGCTTGTCTTTACATTATTTTGTCTGTCTGTAATTACCACCGGGCGTATGAGATCGTCTGATTTTAAAATGTTACATACGTTTTCATCATGGTTAGGATTTTTAAGCTTTTGAGGTAGAGGGAAATATTCATGTATAATTTCTTCTTCTATTTTTCTACGAATTGAAACGTTTTTGTTATCACTGTTAATATTGCTGTATTGAATGATTTCATTAGTAAATACTTTGCACTTTCTCTTTTTCTTAAAGCCAAGCAAGTCATGCACATTATTTGCTAGAATATGACATCTTCTCTGTACTGTGTCTGTATCTTTCTCAAATTTTATTATGACTGGATCTTTCACCACTGGTTCTTGTATTACTTTAAGAGTTTCGGATTTTTTACCAAGTTTTTTTGGTTTAATATTGAGACCTGGTGTTATACTGCTTTTCTTTTTTTTCTTAGGCATTTTGAATGATGCTGCTTTGTTATTGCTATCACCATCATGCAGTAATTCTTGATCTTGTTGTTCTATTAAATTATTAAATTCGTGAACTTTGTTTGTTACTACATCTTTAGATTTCGATTTTGAAGCAGTTACTTGTTTTTTTTTAGGTTTCCGCTTGATATGTTTTCCTGAAACAAAAACTTAACTAATCATGTGAATTATACTTTAGAAACGGATTAGAGAGGAGCATGATGGCTTAAATACCTTTAACACCATTATGCAAATGAGACCCATTAATTCGCTTTTGGTGGCTACATAAAATCTTTTCCATAATTTGTTTGACTTGATTTCTTGTATCACTTTTCTCAGTCCTACCTGTTTTCACTGTATCAGTTGGGACAGTACAAATCGCTTTTTTCTCTACATTTATATCACCCGTATAGAATTTCACGAATTTTTCTAGTAGTTTATCAAGTTTTTCCACATCCTTGAATTCTAAAATTGATAGCTTCTCATTGGAAATCAAATCATACTCAAAATGTGGGCATTTGATAAATATAAAATAATCAGGCAAATTATTTTTCCCCATTACATACTCCTTTTCATTTTTTTGGACCTGGAAAGTACGCTTTACTTAATATAAAATTTAAAATAGGAAATAAAACCGGTACTACATAAATTACGCAAATTAGTTCAGTAAAAAAGGGCGTAACCACACAACAATCAAACAGGATGGGTTTATGGCCTGCTTTACGGCTGCTTTGGCGCAAAGAATTTGAGACGGAGATACTTGCGCAGCCCCTGATGGCAGTGTCAAATTCAAATAATAACTATTTACTTGATAACCACAATATTTAATTAAAGAATTAGACAGCCAAAATGATGCGAAAAACGAGCCATGATTGTAAATAAATTTTTACAGTGTCAAGGTAAAATTATAGTTTAAAATATCCAAAAAACAGACTACTAGACGTTATGTTGTAGAGATCCAGATGGAAATTTAAGACGTAACATCGCACTAACATTAATAAATGGTATTAATTTGTTGCAAGCATTATGTTAAGTATTTAACAAATTACCTTAGTTTTTGTAATTTTTTTCATAATGAAAGCACTCTTTAGGAGGTTTTGATTGACTATCCGATGCAAATTAGAGTTGACTATCAATCTTCCATTTACATAAATCCATTGATATCCATGTGATTCAGTGTCTTTCTTTTGAATAAAACCTGTGACTTTATATTGATTTTTTTCTACTTGTAGTTCTAGTAAATTGGATTTTTCAATGCCCAATATGGAAGACAATGTTTGGCATATGTCTCTGTTTTTATGGATTTTGAAGATAATTTTATTTTCAGTGTTATCCCTAAGAGTAATAGAAGTATTACAATGAACTAGGGAAATCTGTTCTAAAAATGTTTTTATTGCTTGGATGTCTTGTAATGGCTTGACAGATTTTTTCTGTATAGTAAGGTTATAGAGGAAACCCCTTATTTCCACCTGTAATGTTCACAATCCAAAATTAAGTAAGTAAGCATAATGTTTGAGCAATAAAATATAGTTATGTAACTAATCGTAAACCTAAATGAAAAACAAGTGTAATTTAAATTGCTCCCTTCCCTTCAACTTAAGGAGGAAGTTTATAAAACAATGGTTAGACCTGCTGTCTTGCATAGATCAGAATGTTGGACCACAAAAGGGATGAATGAAAGGCAATTGCATGCAGCTGAAATGAGAATGCTAAGAGGGTTGTGAGGTGTTATGCCAATGGATAGAATAAGGAATGAGTATATTTGTTATTGACGACGCGCTGGCCTAGTGGGTAGTGACCCTGCCTACGAAGCTAGCGGTCCTGGGTTCGAATCCCGGTAAGGGCAGATATTTGTGTGATGAGCGCGAATATTTGTTCCTGAGTCATGGATGTTTTCTAATGTATTTAAGTATGTATTTCTCTATATAAGTATTTATATCCTTGTCTAGTACCCATAGTACAAGCCTAGAGCTTAGTTTGGGACTAGGTCAATTGGTGTGAGATTGTCCCCTTATATAAGAGGAAGTCTGAAAGTGACACCGATTACTGGAAAGTTGTGTTGGAATCGGTTGCCTTGGTATGGGCATGTGATGCAGAGGAATGAGGAATTTTCCACATCATCAGGAAAGTTTTGAGTATGAATGTGGATGGCTATACGAGTAGGGGAAGACCAAAGACATAATGGATGGACTGTTGATACGGCAAGAAAGGGAGTGGCTACTGAAATGACAACTAATAGAGAAGCATGGAAGAAAAATACATGTTGCACCAACCCCAAATAAGGGCAGGAGGAGAATGATAATAATTTAAACTGCTTTCTATTATAGACTCTATGGGTTGAATAGGAAAAAACCCTTATGAGTGCATGTTTAAGTTCCTTATAAAAGATAATTAAACAAAAAGTTTTTACTTTCATCACTTTGGGGTGTGTGCTGTATCATTCATAAGTCACTATTCATTTTTACAAATAGAAGACAGGCAAAGTTTTCTTACTGTAGTTCCTCTCGAAGGTCTTGATGCTGTAAGAAAGCATTTCTGCTCCTTGCCTTTCAGAAAATGCTTAACCCATGTTTCTTCTGTATTACTACATCTTGAAGTGATTTTGACACTTTCTGAAATATCAATAATATTTGACAAAGATTGTCCACAACGGCCATACTTCTGAATTGTTCTAGAGGTGATAGGGTTCTCATATTTGCTGGTAGTGTGTCTTTGTCCAAGAAGATTAATGTCATCCTTGCTGACACCATGACCATTATCAACGACTTGTACGTAATTTTCTTGAATGTGGACTCTTATGGCAATAGATGTTGAGTCAGCATCAAATGCATTATAAACCTGAAATAAAACTTGCAAATTATTACGATTTACACTTAAACAGAAAATAATATGTCGCGGCACTTAAAATAGTAACCAATTCTTCAACTGCAGACTTAAAAGATTTGTTTTTAACTGAGGCACAAATCTTCGATTGAACTTCTAAGGGAAGTCTTTTTAAAGCCATTTTAATGGTGCTAACCAATTTCAGTCAAGCTTACTTTTTACTTCCTTCAATTGTTTATTTTACAAGGAAATATTGGTATGTTTTTGTTTGTTTACGTTATTTTGACAGATATGTCAGTTGTTTTTTTTACCCCTGTTGTCTTAGACACAGAAATCACGAATCAAACAGCCAGTCTGTAATAAATTGATTACTTTAAAATGATTGCATTTTAGCCGTGACCATGATCATTTGATCATAGTTAATTATGGTTTTAGTGTATCCGCATATTCCGCATCATCGTAGTGTTGTAAAGGCGAAAAACTTAAGTAAATTCACATTATTTAGTTTTGTGCACAACTACATGCAAGAGGTAATATACTTAAGTTTTTCACCTATACCAGCCTATACAATACTACGTAGATGTTATCGCTGTCAGTGTCACATATTATAATTATTTTATTTATTTATTTATTTATTTAACAATTACAATAATAGGTTAACAGTAAATACCAAAACACCTACATTATTAGCACAAAAACAAATACACCACATAAAAACACCTACATTAAGCGTACAAAAAAAAAAGAAAAACAGATAAGTTAAACACTTTAGAAACTAAATTAAAGATGTGTCGAAAAAATATATATTTAGTCAATGGCGTAATTTTTTTAACAATGTTGGCCAGGGATCAGCGAATACGTCGGCATCCTGGGCCTCGGAGACGAGAGTGTTTAATAACGCAGCGCTAGCGCCCTAGCCGTGGGAGAGTTGCTAGCTCTACGAGTCCTAACTCCTTCGAGAGCCGCGAACAGCTGGCGGCGACGCCGCGCCCCAGCCCGCACGTACCTACTGCTGCGGAACGAATAAGCGAAGCTGCTCAAGAGTCGACGGATTGTCTATTTTGTTCCGTAGTATAGAGCAATAGTAAGTCAAGAGATGGACCTTACGCCTAAATTGCAACGTTTCCAACCCTACCATTCCCGACACAAATAACGATGGAAACAAAAATGGATAATATCCATAGATTTTTTTTATACAAATATCGGGCGAATTTACGTTGAACTCTTTCGACTTGCAAACTATATTTGATTTCAAGTGGATCCCATATTATGCAGTTGTATTCCAGTTTGCTTCGCACAAAGGCGTTGTACAAAATGACACAGACCGTCGCGCTTTTAAACTGTGCTGCAGTACGCATAATAAAACCTAGAGATTTGTTTGCGCTATTGCAGGTCAAATTAATATGCTGATGATAGTCTAGTTTCGTATCAAGGTGTAATCCCAAATCACGGATACTTGAAACTCTCTCCAGTGGATATCCGGCTAACCGATACTTAGCTTAAGTATTAAGTAGACCTGTGTATGCGATTCGCACACGAATGCGACGCGACACCACGGGTATCTAACAATAAGTAAAAATAATGTATTTTTATTTGTTAAGACCTACTGTAGCCAGACGTATTATTGCTTTATGAACTGTATAAGTATATTAAAATTTGTATTATACGGAGTTTTCAAACATAAACTAAATTTGGCGGCGCAAGAGTGACGTATAGGCGCGATGCGTCGCTCTGCTTTGAGCTGTCAAAAAAAAGCGTCGCTTTGCGTTCGCGTGCGGCTTTCGTAGGGCACGAGGCCCTACTTTGAAAATAGAAGTTCGAAGCTACGTTAGCTCCATCCCTTTCTCTCGATTTAGTCTCGAATGACGAGTAAAAGGGGCTCGGCACCCGAAGTTTCGTATTGATGGTTTGTGGTAACCACTGTGGGGGACCATCCGTTAGTCATTGGACATTAGACGAGCATTGTTAGGTGTAATAAAATATTCATTCCGTGGCAGTAATCTTTGAATGTTTCACCCAATTAATTTAACAGTAGGTACTTCAAGTGGTTGATCCACGAATTCCACGATTTAATCCCGATATGACATGGAACCTTATCACATTTAACTCAGAATATCATTGTTGATGTTAACACTCTTAGTTATTTAATTCGGTCATAGTAAGTATAACTGCAAAAACGCAAAAAATAACTTATTTTTACGTGGTAAGTAATAGGTTAGTCAAACTGAAATCGGCTTTTGGTCTAAAATAATGTAGGACGACGTCAGTATGACTGCGTATATTTTGCATCTTTAGAGATAAAGCGGTTTTTTGTTTTTTAAACGGTCAACTTTAGTGGTCTTGCTGCTGTTATGAAATCCAACTTCTTAATAAGAAACTAAACATAGGATATTACAAGCTCGCCGCGGGAAAATCATTCATAGTGTAGGTAAACCATTTAAATGCACTTCGTCATAATCGCTCAACTATCGTATCGCCACTCAGTTCCACTTCACCAAATAGTATCATTTCGAAATGCAAATGATAAATTTGTTTTTGAAAATACCACATTTGGTGTATGTGTTTTGCCTACAATATTTGAGGGGTTCCCTCGATTCCTCATGGATCCCCTTATGACAATGGGACGATTACAATTTATCACTATCAAACGAAATAAGTATACTAAAGTATGTGATTAGTACCTACTTACATTAGTACTTATACGTAACTACTACGTAGGTACTCGTAGGTGTATCTAAGTGTAGGGTGATACCACACTCAGTCAACTGATGCCACTGGATGCCGCGTGGTGCAAATAATCAAGACAAATTGAAAAAAAAGTTCACGCTAAGTACTTTCAGTAAGTAAGTATACATACCAATTATTGTAGCCCTATTGTTTCTAGTTAGTTTAGGGCTTCAGTGCCGGATTAGCACGTAGCATCAGTAGCCGCGTCTTCCTGACATGTATTTCTAGCCGTTGTGTTTTATTTAGCACCCTAAACTTAAAAAATAACTTAAAACAAACCATGAGTCTCTTTATAGAATTTGCTAAGGGCCCCGCGCTGGTCAAATCCAGCATTTTTTTAAATCTTCATGTCACTCACTGTGTCAGATAAATTTTAGTCTATTTCTTTCAAATGTATACCTACAAAGGTGTGAAATGGGACCACTTTAATTAATGGGGCATTGGACCGATTTTTTCAATGCCCTATCATTACTTATAAACTAAAATTATTGAAATAGTTTTGTATGTTTGTCCAAGGGAAGTCAGTATCGAATTATTTAAACATCAATTTTGGTATCTAAAACTTAGTAAAAGTACTTTTTCATCACACTTGCTCGTAAATAGTGTCCTAACATACTAGAAAAATCGACCGTAAATCCAAAATAATACCCGCGGGCCTTTTTTTACCATTACGTAACTAAAGTGCGTAATAGCTTTTTTTTTTAAATATTATACGTGGACTCAAACTATCACAATACGTCAGGACCCCAATTCTTGTGCCATTCGATATGAAGTGTCATTCGAGATGAAATGTCAGTTGCATACAATTTCCTAAAAATCTCGCATATAAACTATTGATCTCGACTGTCACTAGAATCGGACTCCAAACACGTTTGACATTATCTGTGGTAAGTCACAGACAATGATGTAGTCTGCCGCTAATAAGTTAAAAATATCATCTTTTGTCTGATTTTATTTCATTTCCTCGCAATTGTGATGAAAAACATTGTATGTTACACGGGTGGTAAAGGAAATACAAAGCTCGAGTCATTAAAGCCCTCAGCCTTCGGCTTCGGGCTTCAAGCAGACTCTCGTTTGTAATTCTTTCTTTACCACCCTTAATACACAATGTACTATTACACAACACTAAATACGACGAGAAACATACAACTCATCAACACACAAACAACAACTTAAACAAACTTAACTTAATAACCGAAAAGAGTCACTATTTACTTTAGCAATTCAATAAAGTTTAAACGTCCAGTTTGACGAATGTAGGCTGTCGGTACGATGAATGTGAATCGATTGCTATAATAACCCTGAACCTCACTATTTAAAAATGTATCGTCGGGGCTGAAGTGCTCGCGTCTAGGCCGTTTAGTAACCCCACGTAACTTCGAAAGCTTGATCGTGTATATTCACTTTATAAAAGAAAATACGCCGGTTACATCGCATGACGGATAAAGAAAAAGAATCGTTAATGAATTTACTTAGATGAAGAATTCGCGCCAAAATCTTTAATGAATTTTTGCATGTTTTTCCATTTACAAGACTTTAATGTTATTATGTACGTAATTAGGGAATGTGTTATTTAAAAAATATGAGTGAGCGATTGGATGAGGAAGTTAAACTGTTTTGGGAGTACGTCAAACGGTGAGTTATTAGTTACTGTTTATTAGCGTGTAGGAAAGCGCGCTTTGTCACGTTTGACGGGAACTCGCGATGTTATTCACTACCTCCCAGGTATATGCTTTTACTACAACCTTCAACAGCAACGCCACTAGCTGTGCACAGATATAGCACGGCTCTAGCACTTAAGTTAGTTGGTAATATACATTGCACAGCCTGATGCCTGACGGTGATATGACATTGAACAATATCATTAATTAATATTCATTATACTTAAATGTCCGCGCTGTGTCATTAAATCATCATAGGACTTTATCGTGATTCTTTTTCGTATTCTTTGTCACTGGTGCAATTAGTTTCATTGTGCAGTAAAATGAACGAAATTAAATGATGAAACTGATATTAATGTAGTGATCAGTTTCAGTAAATCCTAGGACGAGGCTGAGATGTGTTTCAACTCGTAGGTAGGTGCTGCCTTGCGATTTTAACTTTGTTAGTTCTTTATAGGTACCTAGTCGTACCAACATGATTTTGACCGCTGCTCGCGCTAGAAACCTGTAACAAATCCTGCATTTCCCGTGTTTCAATATTGACTTTAAATAATTGTTGTGTGCGTCTGTCTGTATATATTTCCTCTATCTCGTCCTAAATGGCGCAACGGATTTTGATGCGGTTATCACCATCACCAAGGTTTTTCACGAATAATAAACTCTGGTTTATTTACGGGTACAGAAACCTCACGAAAACCGAAATATTTTATACTGATTTCGAAAAGTAAGATTATAATTTTTAAGGAACAATGGTATGACTAAAAGGTGACACATTGTGCGCAAAAGGTTTTAAACCATTGACATTATTTATGTCCCGAATTCCCCGACTGGGAAAAAAAACTTATCAGTTGTCTTGTCTGTTCTATGGTAAAACTACTTTAATACGGTTTTGTGTTAAAACAAGTTTGACAAAAACATTAGGTAAGTATGCTATCCAGGCAGTCGCATCTTGATGCATTGTGGTTTTTTGTACATACCTACATTGTATGTACCTATACATGTTATCTTTAATCCTCGACCTAGATGTAAACATATACGTACGGTCAGTGACTTTAAACGTTGAGCCATTAGAGCCATGTCGTCAGGGCATTTACTATTCAGTCTGTACACGTATTGTTATTGTTATTGTATTGTTTTTACCCGTTTGTCAAGTGCACAGAGTATAAATCTGTGTCTTATAATTTCTGTGGTCTGAGGTCAAGTGAGTGAATGTTAACAATACGATAACATGTCAAAAGCAATTTGTTTTAGCCAAGGTAGTATAGAGCTCGTGGTAATATGTAAGTTGTCTTGAAAGTTTGACATGATAACTGGTGAAAATGGGTGCGTATCTACTCACATAACTTTTTAAGTGCTATTATCAGAAGTCCGAAAATGTTTCTCATACCATTTCACATCATAATGATCACTCTTCATACTCTTCTAAATCATTTTTAGTACTAACGATCGGAACTCATAATCATCTGAATTATGAAGAGTGGTTTTTATGAATCCAAATCGGTAGGAAAACAAAAAATAGGAATAAGAATTTTATGTGAGTCAATATGGACCCGGTGAAAATATTATTATTTTCATGTGGCATAAGTGTGACCACCACAGCATGGACCCTAAGGGATTGTTACCCATAGGTACCTAAATTTCAAACACTGCGTTATTTTTTTACAAGCTTTTATGCTGATCTGATGATGTAGTCGGAAGGCAACAGGATATCCGTTACTTAACGTAACTCACGTAGTTGGGACTCGGTAGTTAGTCTTGATAAGCAGATGATGACTGTGCAAAAAAAGTACAGTCAGTAACTTATTCAAAACTTTATCCTACTGGTTGGATATCCTTTTGCTTATAGTTTATTTTAACGTTGAATATGATTTGTTAAGTCTATATACCTACCTAAGATAACAATCCACAACCTTCACTGCTTTGTCCAAAGGCCAAGCGATACAGTAGCTTTATGGTATTATAACCTCGCCTTTTGTATTTAAGACATAAATACATACACAATCAGAGGGCTCAGACAAGATGCATTACGCTAACTATCGTTTCTATTCGTTTAGTTTTTAAACCAATCGCGTCACGGGCACATTACGTGACTTTTCGTATCACGTCATCTACAGTGTCGTCATAAACTAAACGAAGAGAAACGCTAGCTAGCGTAGTGCATCTTGTCTGGACCCTCTGGATCGTCTCCTTTTTTCTCACGGTTACAATTTCAGTTACCTACTGCCTCTAATGGATTTGGATCGATACTCTCGTATTATTCATTGCTATCGACCGAGAAACTGTAAATAGGTCAGTCTCGGAAGTTTACTGTAATCATATACTGCCCTCATACGGAAAAAAGGCACATCTACTAAATGAAATTGTATTTCACTTCCAACCTTAATATAACCATTGACAGTTCAATATGCTTCTATGAATTAATTGCACTTGTGCTTTTTCTCCGCACGAGGGCAGTCTATTATATTCGATACCATAGTTAGGTACCTACTTACAAATCAAAAACAGTACCTAATGTGCAAGTTCGACTTATAAATTATTACAGCGTACAGGTAAAATACAGGTCTATCAGTTTTAGTTATTTTATAATTTTCGGCTTGCAAACTAACGTGAGCCAAAAGTCATTAAAATATATATGTATATATGTACTTAAAAATTTAGAAACTAAACCTTTCATGTAAGTCCCCACTCAAATTTAGGAAATACTACTAATTGAAATAAATATTTTTTTATCGTAATTTTTTTATAGTTACTTAGAAAAATAACTGTGATATACAGACACGAATGTCACAATGTCACCATTCGCCGTGGTCCTTTACATTTAGGGACCCTACTGATAAGGGATTAACAAGTGATCTAAAGGCTCTCAATGACCAGAAACGATAAAAATATTATAAAATACATACATACATAAGCTCACGTCTTTATTCCCAGAGTGGGGTAGGCAGAATTACAGAATTACTAACAACTCTAAAAACTTGTTAATAATTCTGTAACCACATTTTGCACAATTAGGCTAACCAGTGTATTAGTGACAGGTTGCAAGCCCATCGCCTAACAGTACTACACAGCCTTTATTCCCTTAGTCGTCTCTTACGACATCCACGGGAGGACATGGAGTGGCACTATTCTTTCTTACCCGGCAACCACACGGGGAATTATAAAATACCATTCCTAGTATCATTCAATGATACGAAACACATTGCTGACGGGCAGGTAGAACCTCACGTACCTAATATCAATAATATCTGCACAGTCTTTTTGGTCTCCAGATGTTGGGATTTAGCATTTTACTATGAGTTGTGAAGACTACCGCTCTTATTGTCTTCTATACATTTATTAGCATAGCGATTCTCGGAAAGAAATACAATGCCACTGACGGATTTTAATGATTACAAAAAAAAAAATGGTTTAAAACACGTGTCTTTGTATTTAAAATAGAAGTTTAAAATGTAATAAATTCTGGTCCGAAAAAATGCAAATCTGATAAAAATATGGTTTTTGGTTGTTAACTAAGCCTTTGTTACCCTACTTTTTACGGCACTTTTGCCTTAACCTAAATCTACTGGTATCTTTATACATTGCTAAGTTTTTACTTATTTATTTATAAATCAATATGCTCAAAAGTGACCCGTACATAGGTGTTTTATGGTAAATCTTATTAAACTAGACAAGAATTGCAACAGTATTTCAAACAGACGGAATGACGTTAAAAAGGACTATTTGTACTAAATAAATAAATAAGTATCAAGGGACAATACTCTACTTTTCTCACCTTTTCTTTGTTTTGCGTATGTGGCTTGTAGTGGCCAATTCGATTATCAAATAAGTTTTTTTTGCTGTAGGTTTCTATGAAACAATTTTTTCATACGAATTCAAATTTCATTATTAACCAGCGGGTTATAATGAGATTCATTACCATATAACCCGTAGGGTCATAATATTGTACTGAATCTCATTATAATCCGCGCGATGGCCATTAAGATCACCTGGTTGGATCCCCTACCTATTAATTTTGTACGTAGGGGATCCTACCAGGTGATCTTACTGGCCATCGCGATAATCCGCGGGTTAGCCGATGGCTATAATGACTTTTTTTTTAAGTGAGGTTTGCATGATACATAATTGTGCAATCTCGAGCATGTGGTGTGAAAACATATTTGTATGAAATGAAATGAAAATGTTTATTTGCCAGAATCCTTAAGAATAATGTACAAGGTATTACAGTAGTTTGGTGTCAAGCATTCGGTCGAAAACAATCGCCATTCAAACGTTAGGAGAGCACATACACTTTAGTAGCAATAATATAAAGTTATCGTTTGTGCAAATTTCCGATTCTTAAAACTCTTTCACACTATAAAAGTAATGTTCAAATAACAATTTTATTAATCATTTAATCAATCTGACGTCAACCCGCCAAGGGCTGATAGAGCAGCTAAAAGCTATCGATTTAACCCCTATGGTATGTTCAGCGATTTTTACTCATTTCGTAGATATTGATAATTTTAATCTGAATTTGTGTAATTGCACCTTCGTTCATGTCACAAAAATCATTAATTTCATGTTTTATTTTATAAGTTTTTCGGTGGTATCTTACATAGGTAATTAGAATCATTCCGAATCAGCGAAGTTTTTAAACCTAAGAGTAATCACATAAAGTTTGTTACTCCATACTAGGTGTCCCAGTGTTTGCTTTTATTTATTTTCTACAGCCCATCTTGCTTCGGGATCCTAATTAGGTATATTGTTGACGTTATCACAGCTCTTACTGTCGAGTGAATAATAGCGTGATTACGATATTGACACTAAATGGCTAAATCCTTTTTTCTATTGTTACATTATTGGTCTTAGTGCGCAGAATTATTATCCAACTATAATGTACAAAAAGCTTTATGACTTTAATAATTTTTGAGTTAAAGTAATTTTTCTTGAAATGGGTCCCAATTTAACGCTCGTGACCCTATCTAAACTAGGCACTTTTCTAATCAACCTGCATATTTTTTAACAAAAAATACTGCAAGCAAACACGTTGCATTTTGCACATTCCACTGAGCTGAGGCATCTTTATCTGTTTCGGGTATTACTTTGTCTTACCATTAACAATAGTTAGGTGATAAAAAAAGTTTCCTGAGAGCTCCCTATAAATGGCAAGGGATGATCTAATAGCAATCAGTTCCTTTTGGGAAACAGAGAAGTGCACTACTAGCAATTGCAAAGGTAAGTGTTTATTTTTAACTTTTTGTGTTGTTTAGTTAAAGAGTGAATATTTAAACCGTGTAAATGCTTTACATTGTCTACTTTGCCACCGTTGCAGCGACCAATATATTCATTTAATGGTGTGTGTGTAGTAGGATTCTACGCCTATATAGGGTACACACGATATGTATTGTTTTTTTATGCCTTTTTTGCCCCGATATGGGGCATGCAGGCTGATGTTATGTTTTTTATGTGTATTTATGTAACTTAACTTACAGTCGCGGCACTACCGAGATTCCATATATTCTTTATTATTCGTTGCATTGTTTACAAATATTAAGTAGTGTAGTATACAAATATTAAGTAGTAGATTACCAAGTTGTAATTTAATTCTAATTCTCAATTTCAGATGTTGAAACTCTTAGCCATCGTCTTTATAGCAACAACTGCATTATCAGCGGAAATACCACACAATTTAGAAGAAAATGCATTTAACCCTGATCCTAACGCGGAACCGGTAGCTACCCATCCCGTGTCCAAGAAAGCATCGGAGCCAGAGCTGGATCCTCGTCCTATATACAGAGCAGAGGAGAGGAATACTGGTCGAGTGAGAGTTGAACCGGTGAGACCTAAAGGGTCAGCTGTTAAATATGATCAGATGTTGGCTGACCAGGCGACTGAAGGCGGTACTGAAGTCAATAGAGTCGTAAGTAGACCACTTTAATTATATAACATGTTTCTTTTCAGTACTATATACGTATACATACTCATTCTTCTTTAGTTGAACCCTTCTATAGCGTAATCATATTGTTGACTTACGGTAAGAACTATTGCAACGTCAACACTGCCTCATAAATCAATAGGCAGTATATCATATTCAATAGCCAAAGCAGATTTAATCCTCTCTCTTTAATAATAAGGGTGCATTTGCTACAAGAGTTTTGTCTGAGATACTGCCATTTGTCTTAGCAGGGCAGCACTGTGGTTACGATATAAAAGCAAGATGAGTGGAATAAAGGCTGTTCAGCACAGATTACAATGCAACATTTATTTTGTATATCTTTAGCTTAATTGAACTCGGTCATATTTACGTGTTAATTTTGAGTGGTTCTTCCTGTCATCGTCTATTATAGCACAGTCGCCGGAAAAACTAAAATATTTTGAGAGAATCGTAAGTTACGTTTAAATACGCGAATGAAGTGACTACGGATCATCATCATCGATCATCATCATGTCAGCCGAAAGACGTCCACTGCTGGACATAGGCCTCCCCCAAGACTACGGATAGCTACGGATTTTTCCGTTAATTTGCGACATATGTATTTATTAATAAGGGTTTTCAGGATAATCAGCAGATACCAAACTACGCGTATGTGCCCGTGCCGGCTGAAGTAGCGTATCCTGACATTGCTTACGCACCTGGATACGGTTATGAAAGCGGATATCCTTCACCCAACGGGTAAAAAAAACCATTTTTGTAACATTTTTTTTTTATTATTGGTTAATCATATTATTATGTATGTATGTAAGCTCTTTATTAGATATAAACAATTACAAAACAATACCAAACAATGTCGACGCGCTGACCTAGTTGGTAGTAACCCTGCCTACGATTCTAGCGGTCCTGGGTTCAAATCCCGGGAGGGGCAGGTATTTGTGTGATGAACGCGAATATTTGTCCATCCTGAGTCATGTCTATGTATTTAAGTATATAGATCTCAATATAAGTATTTATATCGTTGTCTAGTACAAGCCTAGAGCTTAGTTTGGAACTAGGTAAATTAGAGCTATACATAGATGAACTTATTCCATATAGGATATTTTCCAGTAATATCACAGGTCATTGCTAAATCTCTAAGGTTCTTTGAAATAAAGTCTAGATCCATTTTACTATATTAAAATTGGTGAAACAAAAGAATCATTTTTTTCAAACGTGCGTGTCCCCCAGCATGAGAACAGAGGTTAGCGTCTTTTTCATCATCATAACTATTTTTTATTATTGATTTATTTGTTTACATAGAGATATTCTTTCTAGATACGATACCTACGGCAACAGCGTTGGAAACTACTACGCTCCTGATACGACTCCTTTTGGTCTGCTTTGGAGCCAAGTTCCAGATTCGAGGGTAAATGTCACTGATGAATACTTCAGACTTCTACTTTTCAGTTTTACGTTTTTTCTAATTCTAAAACAATTTAATTTCAAGTCTTTATTTCGTGGTGATTGCCAAAATGTCCAATATTCCAGGAATCGTTAGAATATGACCCGCTCTACCATTACCAGTTCCTGAATTTTAAATGTCGCTATTGCCCTCACCCGTAACTAAGTATTTCCATCTTCTATTATCCTTGATATTGTTATTAATCAGCTTTTATTTTTTCAGACCATTGTCACTTACGTAGGGAGAACGATCTCTTGGTTATTTGGAAGCGTTTTTGTTCTTCTTCTTGGCTCTTTCCTTACTGTCGCCGTGTGCAGCTACACTAATCTATGTACGATCGCCTTCCACGGAATCGGCCCTATTCACCAGGAAATGAGGAGTATTATCACACCGGAACGGCTTGAGAAAATCGGAACAGCTGCTGACTTTGTCAAAACTGCCATTGACAAGTATCAGAAGATACAAAATATTGACGCTGTGAAAAGGCGTAGACGTGATATTTTCAACTTTTAATATTTAACCTTGAAGAGATTTATGTATTTTTATATAATATTGACTGAATAAAATTTCCTATAATACATACGTTAACAGTTTTTACTTTAGATCCTGCAAATATGGAATTTAAAAGTCCGTATCCAAAAATTTCATGTTTATTTAACTTCTTCAACTAAAATAAAACTAATTCAACTTGACGGAACTACAACTACTTATAGCAGTTAGATATTGTGCATTTTCAATGGCCACCTTCCATCTGGCATTATCATACCAGGTCGATGTACCACATAACTATTATCATTAAAATCGCATAAGTACCTATGACTACAAATAGTTAAGAAACCCGTGATTTCGTAAACAGTATGATTAAATACAAATTGGAAAATAAGTCAGTAAATTTTTGGCACCTTCAATATAACTAAAAAGTAAATGTTACATACTAATTACCTAACAATTAAACACATTTCTATTTTTGTGCATGTGATTATTATTATTAAGGGCCGAATCTTAACTACCCGAAACCGACGTGCGTGCATGATTCGATGTATGAATGTGGAAGAAGCGAAATAAATTTGTCAGCATCGTAGCAAGTAGAAAGAAGTGGTCTCTGCCTAGGTACGAGTACCCCTGTGGGAAACAGAGGGCCCAGACAAGAGGCATTACGCTAACTTTCGTTTCTCTTCGTTTAGTTTTTAAACCAATCGCGTCACTGGCACATCACGTAGCGCATCTTGTCTGGGCCCTCTGGCATGATTGAATGTATGTATGATTATTATAATTAAACTTAAAACTTATCATTAATTCACACTTCACCTGGGCCTCTATTCATCACGGTAAAACAATATTGATTTTGACTTGATACCGTATTGTTTGTAACTCGGCCGCCGCCATTAGTAAATAAGATCTATCGTAACATTGACGATATGATAACACGTCAAAAGAAATATTACTTTATCGTGTTGAATAGGGGGCCGTGCACAATTTGTATCACGTTTTACTTTAAAACTAATTTCATTAAAACCAAATTAAAGTTTCAACATTTATTCCAATAAATTAAGTTAAGTAAGTACAATAAATTAATAAATTTAACACTCAGTCTTGTTACTGCATATCGCGGTACTTGCTGTATGCTTTCTTTACGTAGTACTCCATGTCGTCAAGGTAGGGGATGCCGATTGACCTGAGGTGTGAGTGAAGGAAGAAGGGTTTCTCGATGATGAGCGTGCAGTACGGGGTGAAGGCACAGAATCCGATGACCAGAGCCATTCCTAGGAGGATTAAGGGAGCCTTGGATAGCGTCCACTTGGCTACTTTCAAGGCTTTTGATGCGATGCAGGATAGTGCTGACTGTAAAGTAGAAAATAAATAAATCAGCCAGCTACATTTATATACAGTTCAAAGAAATAGCTCTTTGAAAATGAAAGCAGTGTTTTTCCAACACCTAACATGTTAGGTCCCGTCCCCCCCCCCGCAGGCGAACGCAGGGGATGTTGTCCACCCCCCGCGGCAAACATGGCGCAGTGGACCCGGCTTAGAGTTTGATGAATGAAAGCGCTTTAAAAATAATCATTGTCGTAAACAAAGACCTTTAGTCATTAAATAATAACACGTAGTAAAAATAACAGATGTTAATGGTAGCTAGTTATGAATGAATGGATTAGACAGGTAGATACTCACGATTGGGTTAGGTACGTAGTCCCAAATGGATAGCTCTGTGTTTTCGTATTCAGCCACAGCACTGCTCGGCACAATATGGAACCTGAGAAACAAAATGCAATTGTATCAAACTTTACTCCCGAAAAAAAAGACGAAAGCCAGGTAAAATATTGCTACAAAGAGAGTATCTATTTAGGAGCAACTTGCGGCAGAAAGATAAATCTAGAATTAGGCTTTAGTCATGTAGGTATTATATATATAAAATGAAATGAAACTGTCAGTCCGAAATCTAGTGTTAAGACTATTAGTAGGTAGTAAAAGGAAGAAATTAAGTAAATCCTGACGCGATCATCGCAATGCAATTTATAGCCTATTCTTGGGTTTGAGGTTATAGTTTGTACCAGAATGACAGCGTCAGGATCGAATTTAAAGTTAGACGTATCGTTTTCGTGCAAATGGCCCCAAGTGTCTGTGTATTAAAACTTACTCGTAAGCATTCACCGAAGGCAGCTCTTCAATAGGTCTGATGCCTCTGGTCCGGTGCTCCGCTGGGTAGAGATAAGTTGGGTACGTCTGGGCTGCAGCCATACCAACCAGGCATACTAAGGCAGCCATTACCAACTTTTGAGCCATCTATATAGAACAAACAATATTACTTAAATATTTACTACAATATACGTTGATATGGTGCTAGGGTTGACTCTATTATTTCTCTATAATTGACAATGATTGGTAATAAAGCGTGTAGACAGCGGCGTAATTAGCTATATACTTTAGTACCTTATCGCTTTTATACTTTGTTTGAACTGTCACACGAATATCTCCAAAGCATTACAGCGACAAGGCATTTAAGTAAGTGTAAGCACAACTTTTTATGATGGTGTCCGCACGTATTTTTAATGTGTGGGTAAGTACATATGTTTAGACTCATTGGAGAAAACGGGATTCGAACCCTTCGGATTTCGGAGTTGTATGTATTAGGCCAGAAATCTAAAGAAAAAACCGAAACAGAAACAAGTAACTGAATGACTCACCTTGTTTTTTAGAAGTTTCTGATGTTTGTTTTATTATAAGCTTGTTACAGCTGGAAGCTAGTTGTGCAACTGATACTATCGTCTTGAAAACTATAAAATATATACACATTTTAAATATTAAAGAAGTTCATTTATTAATGAGGTCATTTAACCGAAAGTTGCGTTCTGTGCCAATTTTTCTGCAAGTGTTCCCCCAGGGTAATTAGTGATTGAATTCCTAATTATGCAGTAGAAAGTAAATCTGATTCATTCAATTGGGATTCACCATATTTATACAATTTAATGTTAAACTGATTGGGATTGATACGGCATTTAAATTAATCTTAAAAATCGTAATAAAAATAAATAAAGAACGGTGAAAAATGGAATAAGTTTCATTATACCCCACACATGGGGCACCTTGATACACATGTTTAATTATGTAAAAAAAGCTTTAAAAACGTGAGCATTCAACAAAATGTTCTTTTATTTACTTTACGGAGATTATATGATTATGTTTTTTTCTTATTATTCTTCGACATTGCTACCAATTTAAAATGAAATTTGCACTGTTGGTTTAATAAACTGATTCCTTAAACTTTATTATTTCAATACAGATATTTAACTAACTATATCGAGCCTAAGACACTGGTAGCGTTTCCTCTCTGCACCGCTAGACGCAGCCTTTGGGCAAAAAAGGAACCGGCCCGAGGATCGCCACAGACATGAACAAGTTTAATAAACTTAAATATTTAAGAAAAATAGGCATCAAAATCCCTAAAAATACTTTTACAACCTTAAATAACACGGTAAAAAATACATAGATGATATTGATAGTACCAATGTGAACTACTGGAAAAAGATTTTAATACCCGTGTAGGTACGTTAAAAAAAAGTGCAACCCTGACAACGAAATAAAATATCTTAATAATGGGAATTTAAAATATCCAAACAGATAAACACTGCAAGAATTAACTATTACATAAGGAGAATATTTTTAGTAAGCTACATTAAACACTTTTATACTTGTGAAATGCTAAAGAACAACAACCTAGCGATGCGTTTTCAGCTGTCAAGCCCGCCCATGTGTAGTCATGTTTTAATTTTATTTCGATTCTCCCACCATTTGTTTTTAACGAAATATTGTTGGTGTATTCATCTGCCCCGCTTCCCCCTACGCCTAAAATAAGTTTGTGGTAGTTGTGAGCTGACATCACATTTAACTCCGGGATATAAACGTTTCTCGCCCTGTAAATCAAGTAGGTAAGTTGTTATGAAAAATTAGGTTTGTGTGTTTTCGTTTATTATTTGTTTCTTTCCAAAAAATATTTTATTCGAATGGAAAACGTACAGACCTGGTTTTCCATAATATTTACAACATTTTTTAAAATCGTATAAATCGGACGTGTTTTAAGGGAAGAGAAACGTTATCGCATTTTATATGGAAATTTACAGTACCTACTTTATTATTTTATCTTACTTTACCAGTTCGATACCCATTAAGGCAGACCAATTTTCAAAGATTGTACGTTGAATGAAAGCAAGTAAGTACTTAAGATTTCCATCGTGCAACGATGCTGCAGTCAGGATTGTTTAGTTACGATCTTTATTAAGTTTAGGTAAGTAATTGCACGGTTAAATAAGAAAAAAAGCTCGGTCATTTTGCAAATAAGGTTAAATATCTTAAAATTGGGTAGGTATAATACACGTAACATTATACTTTTTTTTATTAATTAAGATAAATCTACCTTAAAACAAATAAATTATTAGAATAACACAGTACGAGTATTTATGTCAAATTCTTTACATACTTACGTATTATAAATATGTCTTAAATTATACGCTACTTAATCTTATATATACATATAACATTTAAAATTCTTAATTTTTAATAAATTCGTTAAAATTTATTAATTATCCAAAATAACATTAAAAAAGGACACAAATTATCAGTCAAATAAGAAAAAGTAACTACTCGCTATACCAATTACAAATACTTAATTTTCAATAATATTTAATTTTAACAAATGTTTGCTCTAAAATTCATTTAATGTAATGACTAATTAAAAATACCTTAAACCTACCTATCTCGCGCTGTGGTAATAGAATATGACCGAAGCCTAAAAATAAATAACTTACAAAAATCCTTTTTTGAGACCAGCTTTTGTTGCCGACTGTACTTGTTTTGCACAGTGCATAATGGTATGATTATTTTACACAACTAACCAATGAGTTGTTACTTTGTGGGTCTGCGTGAAGACCCTGTTACCATAATATTACATTATCATCGTGTTTTACATATGGTTCAGAATTTACTTGAAGAATTTGTCCCACACAAACTGACGCACTAACATATGAAGTTAATAAAAGGCTTGTAATGTATTTTAGTAATAGTATGTTCTCTGTGTATATCTTCGTATGACCTTGTAACTAAGTGCGGGGACTTAAGAGGATATAAGTATTTATTTGTATGCTTAAGTATGTTCATCGTTGTTGAGAGCCCTTAGTAATATCGTAGTAAATAGAGCTTAGTTTGCGATTAGGTCGATTTGTGCAAGATTGTCCTCCTGGGGGGTTATTATGACATGGGTTTGCAGTTCATTTTACGGTGAGCGTAAAGGACAGAGCTATAGCAGTTATAGCTATGTCCCATCCATCAGGGATCATTTCACCAACGTAGTAAGTCCTATTCTAAGGATAAATCGTAAATAAACAGCGAGTAAGCCGACTTTACGTTTTACTAACATTTAACTGAAGGATAAAAATTCTTATACCGTCGATTTTCGCCGAGTAAACTGTTATTCGTAGATTAGTATAATGCCACATGATGATGCCCACGTGTCACCGTCAAGTAACTTAAGTTAAAATATTACACGAACAAATCTAAAAATACGCATCGCTATATTACCCAAGCACTAGGTTTGTCTTGTCTGTCCTCTCAACTTGGGTGCGTAAAAAAGCATTCATTCAATTAATTCGATCAACATCACAAAGTAAATAAACGAGATTAAGATATTCATGGATTAGCGCGGTGAAATGAAATCATAGTTAACCCTCGTGTAAATCGTTAGAGTAAGCTTATACTGGGATAGCTACTGTTAAAACTCTATCATAACACGTACTGCCTATTCTTTGAAATAGATATCAGTTGACTATGGAAAACAGTTGTATTGTTAAAGCTACTCTCGTATCAATTCAACCTTGTTGAAATCGACCCTAAGTTGAGTAAAGTAGGTACAGGTAAAAAACCCGCCCATAGTTTTTTTGTTACTATTATAAGACTTGATTGGTGTTCTTATTGGCTAACGTGGGATTGTTAAAATAGCCTCCTCGTTAAAAATAATATATAATCCCTTTTTTCAAGTAAATTGTAAGTACTTAGAAAGTAATGCGTCATACTGTTATACTCCCAAATTAATTAAGAACGATTAACATCGAATGGTTTAATTTGCTAATTACCTGCGAATGTATACACTTTTAGTATTTAAACCGATTTAGAAGTAACTTTACTCATTCAACAATCAAGTGTTGAAGAACATACTTCTTTGTTTTATAATAAAATTGATTTAATCATATTTCAAAATGCTGAAATTTGTGATTGTGAGCTGCGCTGTGTTGGCGGTCGCATTAGCCGCTAATTTAGAATATATTGGCAACGATATAGAATACGATGTCGCACCTAACGTAAGTTCTTTTTATTACTTTTAAATCTAAAATATCGTTTCAACAAGCAACGCTTCGATAACTCGGTTAGCCTTGTTGGTAGTGACCCTACCCTACCTACAAAGCTACTGATCCAGGGCTCAATTCCCAAAAATGGCAAATATTTGTGATACGAGCATAAATTTTATGTATTTGGCCAACAGATGTTTTATCGTTGTATTGTAACCCTCTTATTCATAAACACACACTAAACCTATTTTAATTAAAGCATTCTTTTTCCCTTTCTGTCAAATTCAAATATCATAATGACCGATGAGGACAGAACATTTCAATCACACTTTATCTATAGCGCGTTCATAATTTAGAATAATACTGTACAAGCTTGAAGCATAGCTTGAGACTAGCTTAATTAGTGATAATTTGGCAAACTATCACAAAATATTTCAACAAACTGTTGTATAATTTACAGATGTTTCCGGGGGTGCCATACGCTTACCACAATGGATATCGTGGCAACAAAGTCGTCAACGTAGAGCCCGTCGAGCTGAGCCCTTCGTATGCTGTGTTAGCGCCCGAAGAACCGAAGACCGAGCTGGTGTCTTCTAAAATAGGCCTCGTAGCTAGTGTTGCATTTGTAAGTTATTTTTTTAGCATAAAAACTGTTCGGTTGCTGTCTTACAAACCAAGTACTGCTTAAACTAATGAGGACACGATTATTTTCCCTCTGTAATATAGGGGAAAGAACGCCAAATATAAAGTAAAATAGAAAGAAGCGCGGAAATTTTGCACTCTTTCGAAAGTGTGAGCGTTGTCTGTTAGAGACTTTTGAAGCTGATAGAGAAGAAGAGACCATTGTTGTCGATTTCGTTCATCATATAGGTCATAGGTGCATAGTCACAACAACTGGTCCAGCGAGTAAATTAAAAACATTATTCTTCAAAAGAGACGTAAAGCATTTCTCTAAATCTAAACTCTGTTTTTCAACAATTATTCTCTCTTTTTTCAGTATGCCATCGCCGGTGTAAAGAAGGCCCTGTGGTTCCTCATTAAGAACTGGTCCTCTCTGATCCTTGGATCCAGCATTGCCCTGGGCATCTGCAAGCTGACTCCTCTTTGCAACAAGGGTAGCACCCTAGTAGAGCTGCAGAGGGAGATCCGTTCCATTGCCACTCCTCAAAGGCTGGCTAGAGCAGCTGAAATGGTGGAAGAAGCATTAAGAAAGTACAATGCCATGCAGTAGTTTGATTACTTTAATCTTAAATGTATTTATTAAAATAAATTATTGAAATTATGATATTGGTTTACTTTTTTATAATGTGTTTTCTGTAAATAACAAGAAAATAATAGTTACTAAAATAAATGTGTACGGTCACGAGCATTAATTGGAACCCATTTCAAAAAAAATATGCTTGAAGTCGTCAATGTCATTAGAGATGTCAAGTGTTACTTTTAGGAAACTTAACCTTGTTGTTGTAGAATGTCAGATTGATTTTGGACCTAAGGTGGGTACCTAATTAAATCTCGTGACTGTGCCTACCTAATATGATACGGATGTTATTTATAGGTAGAGCTATTTGAAAATATGTAACATTGTCAATAAATTAAATGCGATAAGTTTAATTTTATTTTATACTAGCGATCCGCCCTCGCTTCGCTTCGGTTTACGTGAGTTTTCTGTAACACCCGAACAGAAAACAGAATACATTATACATAAAAACCTTCGCCTTGAATCAGTCTAACTATTAAAAAAAACCGCATCATAATTCGTTCCGAAGTTTTAAAGATCTAAGCATACATAGGGACAGACAGCGGGAAGCGACTTTGTTTTATACTATGTAGTGATTACAAACAGTTTTGATGTTTATTCATGTTTTGCTCTTCTCTTTACGACAGGCAATCAAATTTTAGAAGGGTTTAATTTAACTGAACTCGAGCAAACGTTGCTATTAACGAATAACGCATTGAATAACCTTTTTCAACTGATTAAAATTAAATTGAGTAAGCACAGGCACCCATCAATTGAAGTGCTACGACTTAAATTTTATACGTCACATAAGTAAATAGTAGATTGTATTGTTTTTTAAGGAATTATCATAGGTGATAATTACAAAGTAAAGAAAAGGAGTAAAACCAAGTGGAAAGAAACCTTACTCAAATATTTTTATTTGGGGATTTAAATTCTACCTCTGAATGCTTTTGCGTTTGAAGTCTGCGTGGGTATTCTCTGAACCCTCTCTTTTCTCGTCACAAGAGGAGTTTAAGGTAAACGTGTTAAACTCTTAAAAAAATCACAGCCGAGCTCGCCAACGAAGAAACACTGCATGAGCTATATCTCTTAAGACAAGCTTTGAGACAGCATCTGCAAATTATTTAAGAGAATAAAGTTGTAAAATACTCTAAAGCCGAATTAATTAAGCAAGCTAATTCAAAAACCCTTGGCAATCGCCCCTCAAATACCAAGTTACCTTACCTTAGTCGCTGACCTTATATCAAAATAAATAATAGTTTGGCTGGTCGCCACCAATTTTATAGAAACATACAATACAATACAATACAATACAAATACGCTTTATTAAACACCAAATAAAAAAAATCCAAAGAAGGACAAAAACATGTTCGCCTTTCTACAAACCTTTTGTGTTTCTGTTTCTTATTTACTATTAGTTATACCTTTTCTGTTTGCGCAATAAAGAGTTTACATACATACAAACTTAAATGTAGACAAGGCTTTACGTAATAATTTGCTCAAAATTTGTATTACTTATCTGAACTCCATTGTATTTGTTAAAGCTAGTCGCGTTTGGATATTTTTGAACACTATAATACTTATATCTTATATGGCGACGGTGACTACAGCGTAAACAACCGTCTTACCCTGATGCAAAAAAGGGGTGTGATAAGTGTAACGTGTGTGTCTGTCTGTGATATCGTAGCTGCTAAACGGATGAATCGACTAGGAGACGGTTTATTTTGAAAGAAAGTGAGTTTAATCGGGATCGCTCTGAATGTAGGGCACCTTAATATCAGGGGTCTTTGTGGCTTATTTTTCACTAGCTACTGCCCGCCACTTTGTCCGCATACATTTTGATTACCGTCATTTCGTCGGGAACTTTTAAATTTTTCGGGATGAAAAGTAGCCTACGTTAATCCAGCGTATAAGCTATCTCCACTCCAAATTTCATCCAAATCCGTCCAGCATTTGCAGCGTGAAGCAGTAAAAAACTAACACACACACACACACACACACACACAAACTTTCACATTTATAATACTAGTGGGATTTATATAGACGATTTTATAAACTTATACAAATGGGATAGAAAAAACTGCCAGGATAGCTAATGCGCTGGTTGCATATTGGGAAATTCTGGTATCATATGGCAAAAAAAAACTTCCATTGGTCGTTTAGACAAAACTGAAAATTCAGCGGAGCTATTTTGGTCGTGAGTCTATCGATGTGGATAAACGTTGATACAAAATTTTTAGTGCCGAGAGTGACGGATTCTGATTCGGGGACTTACAGTCCCCAATATAGGTAGTGTTTAAATAGGCTATTTGACAGGTTTTTGAAAACCATCTCAGATTATTTGTTGGTGTTTATTGAGTACTCCAAAAGTGGTAATTTTAAATTCTTTTATGTATTTCGTCTAAAAAAAGGAAATAAAAACTCACTTTTAAAATATGCCGCCAAAACGCTTTCTTGGGCAAGATGGCGTCGCACAGGAATCAGTGACGTCAGTGGTCAATACATAAACAAACTGACATTGGCTAATCATAGCAAAGCCAGAAAAACAAACAAACGTCAACTGTCATATAGAATATACAGACAATATCCTATAATCTGTGATATTTACCGACCCTTGACGTCATCATGGATTCGGCGCCGTTTTCGATAAAATGGCTACAGATAAAAAATTATCAAGTTTTATCGTGGTTTTTTGGATAAAAGATCCATTTTTTTTAAGTAAGAATACCTTAAATCGATTTTAAAACTCATAATTTATATTTATGAATATACATAATTATTACGTTTTTTTTCACCTTGTCAAATAGCCTATTAATATGATATAAGACCATGGCTAACAAAGGTAATTTCATACTAAACACGTTAGGGGGTGAGTAGGAGCACGACCTAAAATTAAGCATATGTTACTAATTATAAGACTGAAATTATTTCCAATAGACGTAACGTTATTGTTCATTGAATACTTGTTCTTATTTGTAACAATATGATGATAGTTATGACTTATTTTAGGTTGTGTCCCTACTCACCCCGTTTTACGGTACTTTGTCGTAAACAAGCTCGTAAGTTAACATCGTGAGAGAGATCTGAACTTACGAAAACACATTAGTACCTACTTGGTGTTTTTAAGAAATAATGTACCTAAACCCAAAAGCTCTTAAGTTGATTACTGGCGAATAAAACCCTAAAGCAAAGATATGTGCCGTTGATTCATCACCTCGATGTAGCAAACATTTCAATGAACTTATGATTATTTCCAAAATGTCAAATTTTAACTTGAATGAATTGAAACAAAACATTTTTAATCTATTTTATGAAGCAGGTGCTTTCAAGCGCTAAATACCCCAATTAAATAATCGCCACATAAATTAATTACACTAACACTACAAAACCCAACTGATTCAACGTCAAAGAAAGTGGTAATTACCTCAATAACGCTTCCCGCCGTCCGTAATGGGGTAAGCCCTAATTAAAACAGCCAAATGAGCTTAGTAGAGTTTAAATACTAATACAACAGACAAAGTAGCACCAATAACCAAATCGGTGTGCAACCAGTAACATCTCTTCTAAAACTCTTAATTTGTTCTCTGAACCTCCAACCGAACTCAAAGTAAGTAACAATATTTTCTGTTTTTGCCTATGTTGTAAAGAAAAACTAACATATTGCCTTTGACGTGATTTGGTATTGTTTTTAACTCGGCCTCTTTTACTGTGATATAAATAAGTGCTATTAAAACGTTGACAATACGGAAACACGTCAAAAACAATATGGTTTTACAGTGTAAATCTCAGTCCTGGGGGTTATTATGACATAGTTATGCAGTTCATTTTACGGTGAGTGTAAAGGACGGAGCTACAGCAATTACATAACTCTGTCCTTTTCTTTCAGCTTAAAATGAATGGCACAGATAGGTCATAATAACCCACAGCTCTATGTTTCAGTAGGTAATACTACTTTGTCCCTAAGGTTGTAGGTTAACATGCTGATAGGGGCAGATTTTGTCTGTCTAAATATGATTGTAATAATATTCTAGTACCCCTGTAAAATAAAATGAAAAATCATGTGGTATAGTTTATTAATTCAATTGTATTAATATTTCATGTAATCTTTTCAGATGGTTGCCAAAATCGTCACCCTATGCTTATTCTTTGGACTCGTTTTTGCCGATCCCATTCCAGAGATCGCGTCTCCGACTGCTAAAGTATGTATCCCTGAGAACATGAGACATATTTTAGTGGTGTTCAGTTGTGTGATGTATTGCTTAGTTTCAGGAGTCCAGATTCATGTCAGATTTGCTCGGGAGTGAGTCCACGGATCTGGCGAGCTTCCGGCCTACATTAATACTTGATCTCATCAACGCAGTCGTCGGCTATAAATCTGTAAGTAACATTTTTGTTTAACAGTTCTCATATCTTTTTTGTTCTTGGTCTTAATGCCATATTTAATCACATACTACTATTCGTATGGTCACGAAATTTTTGAACCACAAAAGAGTTTATTTGCAGAAAGTAAAACTGCGTCGCTATTGGCTAACGCACTCGCAATCACAATTGGCTTCAAAGCGGAACAATCGTTTTCATTTTGTATGCAGACAAACCTTCGATATTCAAAATGAAAACAATTGCGATTGCGAGTGCGTTAAGCAAAAGCCCCTCTGATTTTGTTCGTTTAATGTTTAGTTATATTTTTGGGTTCCATGTTGGGTCAACAATTGGAGTGAGTTGCAGGCTGATAACCTGTAAAACGAGGTTTTGACTAGCAATCAATCTTGCAGAAGTTGAGTGCTGTCTTACTCTATCTTTCAAGTTAGAAAATAAATGTGCTTCTTGCTCTAGAAATTAAGTTAAATTAAGACAGCAATCAACTTCTGCCAATTTTATTGCCAGTCTAATTCGCGCTTTACATTTATCTGCCATAACATGTTAGATGATCAATTTTCTTGTGTTTTCATTGTATCCTGGAATGATTTGAGCTATTTATTTATTTGTAACAGTGAACATTACTATCGTTATTATAACACTAATTTATTGTCATTTCAGTCCGCGCTGCTTATTGCCGTGAAAATTATCGACTGGATCGTCTCTAAGTCAGTGATGATCGTCATCGGCGCCGTCATCACCTTCGGCTTCTGTAAATTAACCGACAAGTGCAACTTGGACTATGAGCAGTACGTGCCAGTAGCCCAGTTCAAGAGCCTGGCTACTCCCGAACGTCTGGCCAGAGCAGAGAGGTTCCTGGTCACCGCTGTGGAGAAATACGCGGAGAAGAAAACGGGGAAGCTGTCTTTAAACGCCCTGTAATTTAGTGTAGCCGATTATTTATTTTATTTATTGAAATAAAATTATTTCAAACTATATTTTTGTCTTTTCCCAATTTTCTTTTTAAGTTCTATCATACAAAATTATTCAAAGGTTTATATGAAGTTCAAATTTTTACGGACCAAGATTTGCTTGACCCCAGTAGTAAATGTAGTTAATTTATTTTTTAATTAAAATATTATATAAAGTTTTGGTCGGTCCTAATTTACAAAGCCGGTTCTCGAAGTGAATTTTCTGGTGCAAAATTCGATTACGCTGAAATTATTGTTTAAGGTTTTTTCCCTACATCGTTCAGTTTTGTTACAACGTAAAGAAATTATAGAAACTATCAAACATTATATTGTTTAGTTAGTTTCTGGTCTGGCTTGGCATCGTTATATCTTTAAATCGACATAGCTGTACATTAGAGATTGGCCTTTTACTAACTATCCAGCAGTATTGATCTTAACCATGTAAAAAATTGTAACATTTTTGTAAAAAAGACAAATTATTCTTTTTTTATACCCAATCGTACACTAACATACGCATTTTTTTATCCTACATAATAATAGCGTCAAGATTTCGTGGCCAGCGTTATCGTTTATCAACTAAATTAGTAAACAAACATAAACCTGCGATTAGATAACTTTTTTAATCACTAACATGGAAGAAACATATGTAAATGCTCGTAATACATATCAAGGAAAGTTTGTTGTCGGTCGCAAAGTGAACCTAACTTTATGTCTTCAATATTTCTGTTATGAATATAAAAGAAAGATAATATTTGAACGCTTACAGCGATAAGGCCGACTAGCGACTGTTGTCTACCGTTAAAGAATTTCATATTTTTGTCTTTCCTTTTTAACTTTTTTCCGAGGTGCTCAATAAAGCATATCTATTACATTGTCGTATTGTAAACTGATTGGCAAGAAACAATGTGGCCCGAAAAGTTCCTTAATATTCCGATTGTTTTATCCTACCACCAGTGACCTGTTTTTTTTTTTTTAATGGCTTTCACTCCTTGCTATTTTGGCAAGGTGTATTTTGCCAATGACGAGTTGAAGACATAACGCACGTGACGAGAATGTTCGGTGTCGTTGTGAAGGCCTGTTTTATAATGCTACAAATTACAATTTACAGGTTATAAGTTTCCATTTGACACAACTTCGACCAATGACGGCAAGCCATTTGAGTAGTGTTGCCAGCATAGACCTGGAAAATTGTTACTTGTAGCTTTATAAAACCTGCCCCAGGTGGTAGTGTAATCTTATAACATCTAAGATTAGTCAGTGTTAATTTTAAAAAAGTTTAAAGGTAGGGCACGGTTTGACTAAAACTGCATCCTGCCCTACCAAGCACCACAGAGAATAAAAAAATGATACAAATAATTACAATTTCATGTAATTTATGGTAAACCACAGGCAGTCTTATCGCGATCTCTTTAGAACAACTTTAATAAGAAGAGTCATTAAAAAAAAAAGATAAACATACTCGTACAAAGGTAAAAACGTGTTCGCTGAAGACTAATGAAATTATGTGCAATCGTGTTTTTAATAGTTTAGTAATAGCATTGAGCTCCTAAACATTTTAGTTCATTTCATTTATGGTAAGTACCTGGAAGACCAAGTATCGTTCGGGTTAAAAACGAATTTTCCCGAAGGTGACTACTTGACAGATCGATTATTTGCCCCCGCAAACCAGTCTTTAGCCCGGTCTTCAAGAACGTGATTAAATATACTAAACAAATATTTCTCGTTTAATCGTATAGAATAGTATTTTCGGCATTCCCATGGGGATCAAATAAACGTTTAATCTATCTATATATTTATCTACTCAATAGTTAATGAGACAGTTGCAAGGTTGCAACGTGTAATTTGTCACAGTTATTTGAAGAAGTCGCGTTGTTATCAGATAATGCACGGGTTTGAATGACGCACTTCCTGACCGTGCATTTAATGGTACACCATACTTCCAGTAGTCATTATTTTAAGTACAAAAAATAATGGCAGTTATGTTATACAAATATTCATTAACGAACAACTTGTTACTGTCAACCGAAAATTTGCTGCATATAGTTACGACTGATTGACTTAGGCTCGTATTTATTGAGGATCGTCTTACTCTTTTTTAGTTAACACGAATGACAACAACATGAAATCATTTTCTCATAAACATGTTTGTTCCATCTAATATGTTAAATTGAGAAAGTGTTGTACAAAATATGGTTCGTAGGTGCGAGTTGGTTTTATTTACGAGAAAATGGTTGAGTGGGTAGGTTTTAGCCAGATGAGAGCTATTTTTAGATTATAAAAGTGTTTATAATTATAAGGTAGATGATACTAAATTACTTTATTTACTTAGAAATTGCACAAGGTCTTAGTCTCGGTCTTATAGCTCTCCACTGCTGGGTAGTGATTCTGTAACCAACGCCGGTCGTGCGGACTGTCGAGTGATATCCAAGCGGCGAGATTAAGTAGTCCCGTCAGTGCGAACAAAACACATTGTAGCGCGTGCATTTTCAATTAAGCAGCCGCTTGGATATCACTCGACAGTCCGCACGACCGGCGTTGTTTACAGAATCACTACCCTGGACATAAATAAGCCTCTGCCATTGTACGCCAACGACCACGGTCCGCGGCCACTCTCATCCAGCTCTTGTCAACCACTGTGCGAAGAGTCGCGTAAATTAATTTAAATTAAATAAATTATTCTAGTTATGGCGTTTGACGTAGAGACCTCGTCGTGTTGTTCTCATAGTTTTTTTTAAGTTTAAGGTTTATTGGCCTTATATTTGTAATGATTTTATTTAATTAGGTAGTTTTAAGAGTTTATTATTTATTACTTTATTACCTAATGTAACTTACTTTACTTAATATAACTTAGTTTTAAGTAAGTACTATTATGTTTTTATGATTGAAAAAAATTACCTTCTGCTGGAGTTTCTTGCGGCGCTTCTTCTCCGCAATGATGGTCTTGTCCGAAGCGCTGGTAGACTCACCCTATATTACCGACGTGTAAAAGAGCCCTCATGTGGCCTACTTACTGAATAAATATTTTGATTTTTGAATTTTGAATTTTGCTCCATCTAAGTATTCTATGTTGTAGTGAGGGCGTTCTAAAAGCTCATAGCACATAAAAATGCAATTTTTATATTTCTAAACATATTTAAAATGTTCTAGTTTTTGAACTACAATGACAAAAAGAAAATATTGACCGTATGTTTCATAATTTTTATTTCAAGTTCAATAAATTACCTAAACTTAAATTAACAATAACACTGCATCAGTTAGCTGCTAAACTTCGCTTCTCCATTTTCTAGTTGCTTAGCGGCGTAAGATAATTCTTCTGGTCCTTCCACCACGTAGTCTTGAACGTAGTCCAGAGTTGTATTGCACTTTCCGGTCAGCTTGCAGAAAGCGAGGGTGATGGCGGCACCGAGTATCGCAGAGAAGCAGTTGCTAGCTATCCAGATAGCTACTTTGGATATCAACGCCACCATTGCCTGTGAAATAGAAACAGAATAATTAACGACTTGTACACTTTTTATTCGTACTGATTTTGTGACTTTTGATGGCTTTATTTGGCGTCCTAGCACCGCTATGACGGAGAAGTGATCTTACCAGTTTGTAGCCAACAATGGACCACACGGTAGAAATAAAGTACCAAGTTACTTTCAATCCGGTGAAAACCACGCCACCCAAAGTCCTGGAAACAAATAATTAAGTTAAGTTTTATTTCTAAAAGTTTAGAAATGTTAGTTCAAACTTGCGCGTACTGTTAACTTACGGGACTTCTAATTCTAAGATTCTACTTTCTTTATCCACTGACACGATGTCCTGAAAACAAAAACATATACACATATAAACACACAAAAAATGCATCATAATATCCGTTGCCCATATTGGCATATATAGTTTAGAAATATTTGCATGATATTGTTTGCGTTCGTTTTCGATGTAGCTATGTTTTTTCCTACTCTTCCTCTTACTAACAAAGGAAAATAAGCATAACAAAACGATCGGAAACAATGTTGTTAAGCAAATTTCAAATAGAGGCCGTTTCGTAATCTAGACCATATCAATGAACTTATCAACAATAGGATAATCGCCACGCATTATAAACATACATTCTTGTAAACAAATGTTTTCATTTTTATATTAAGTATCATTTGTTTCCTCGTTGCCCCTTTGCTTGATCTCAAATTGTGTCTTGACTTACGGTTTTGTGTACGTTGGTCAACTTCGCGCCGTGGACTGCAGCCAGGCATGCGAGGACAGCAAACACACACAATTTGGAAGACATCTGGAAATTCATAAATAATCATATCACTTTTAGAGTTCTAAATGACTGAATAGTAGAAGTTCCATTACTGACAGAATAGAACATAAAACTGAAGATAAGAAAGTTAGAGTTGACGTTGGGAAAGGCAATTTTCCCGAAATCAATGTTCTGTTAGAAATAAACAACATGTAATAAGAACGATTTTTACTAACTCATCGCAAAACGCAGGCAAAACGTGTATAATAGAATAAGTTACTTACGAAATTATTTAGAGTAGTAAGTATTTCTAGATAAAAAAGATTTTATGCTACAGAATAAAGAAAGCATATTTTACGAAGAAAAATAATAATTTTGTAAAAACAATATTAATAATTTAAAAAGTCGAATGTGCCTATTTTCTTTGTAAGGGGGCTATAATATTATGCATGCAAAAGTAGCGACAAAGTCTCACCTTGATTTTGATTTAGAGAGCAGGATGTAACACAGGAACACTTGGTATGGATATGATGGGCCATTGTCCAATTGTTCCTATAAATATACCTTAAACTCATTAGTAAATGTAATACGACTTTAATTTTATCCTCATTTAATAAACCTTAGTATTTAATTAATTGCTACCCCATTAACAAAAGATTAGATTTGTGAATAAGTAGAGGTAAAACTACGTTTAAGACATTAACACAATAAGAAAAAGAAATCGAAATCAAAGTTGAATTTACAAACATTGCTGGTATACCTGTGTGTAAATCGATTCTTACGCAATTTTACGTTTATACCACATTCCATCCACATTTCATCGTTATATGGTTGATACGGTAGAAGACATCAAGAGTAATGAAAAGTATTTGCCTCTTAAATATTATTACTTTGTTTCATCTAAATCCCGTATTTTTTAATGAGCTTGTTGGTAAAACAAGAATGAGGTGATGCATACTTTCCTGTTTGAATTTTATGCGTCACTTTGTTGGTCAAAGATAAACAGCATGGCCCGATGCGTCACCTTCCTATTCCTATCATTTCGTAAATAATCAAGGGGACTAGTTTTATCAGTAGCACTTATATTGCCTCCACTTGTGACTTCATTCAAGAGTGCTGAATTCATTTATACGAGTTCGTCATTATTTATTCAACTGTTGTCAGGGTAGTGATTCTCGCAACAACGACGGTCGAACGGACGAACGAGTGAATGTCCAAGCGGCGAGTTTAAGTAGCCCGTCAGTGCGAACAAAACATATTTTAGCGCGTGCATTTTCAATTTAGCAGCATGGTTTCTGCCGATGGGTCGAACGTATAAGGCTGCTTAATTGAAAATGCACGTGCTAAAATGTGTTTTGTTCGCTCTGACGGGACTACTTAAACTCGGCGCTGCGATTTCGCTCGTCCGTCCGACTGTCCGTTGTTTTTGAGAGAATAACACCCCAGATGCGTGTCAGATAACCTAAAGAAAGAGTTTCGAAACTAATAAAATATGCAAGCGTTGTAATAGTTGATACGTAGGTGTTTTTGCTAATTCTTCTGTGATGAAGGAAAGTTTTCTTTGTACGCATATGACCTACAGATATCCGGTACATAAAACATGCGGGCAAGTAAGTCATTGCCACCTTATCTTACAATAGTCTCAACATATATGTTTGCGCTGAACAAGTGAACGCCAGTTGCATTTTCTCTTTCTCTTTGTGCGTTAGGGGGCGTTATCACATAATCGGGCACCGCAGTGTTTTTAATTGCAAAGATTGGGTTATCTTGATTTTTATCTCGGAGCAAGGCGTACTCATCCCGTTGTCAACATTGATCCATAGCTGAGCGCGAGCCACAGCGTTCCGGACGCAGAATGGGTAACTCAAAGAGCAGGAAAGTGAAAATTAGTCAAAGCGAAGCGGAGAATAATGTGGAACCACGGGAAAGGATTCATTCAATCAAGAATGACTTGGTTGAAGCGACGGATACTGATCTAACTAGCAATGCGGCTCGGAACGAAGTTAAAAGTGACACGGACAAAGTAAAGGACAGCGATAATGCAAGTAGTGCGTCTACGGTAGAAGTGCTAGATGATAAGTGAATTCCTGTGCCATTTGAGTGTTTCGTGACATCCATATATTTTTTGAATAATTTTATAGGAAATTAAAGTTTTGTAACAAAGTCATATTTTATTTATTTGTAAAACAATCCTGATATATGTATGTCTTTTTCAGGTAAAGTGCCAAATTTAAATGTTTTTTTCTGATACTAAGATAGGAAATTATATATTAGGTACTAATAGTAGTTATTGTTTTTATTTTCAAACCGGAAACTAGTGGGTCGCCATTACTAAAAGAAAAAGAAAACTGGATACTACCTACTACCTTTTAATACGAGTACATTAGACTTAGGTGCATGTTATTCACAAGTGTTAGGACCTTGACAGATACCTATTATGTTTAATGATACTTGTGACAATACAGTTTATTATAATACTATCACAACATGCAATTTTGTTTAAAATGCGTCATATCCTAGCAATAACATAACGTAGGTACTATGAGGTTAGTGTTAGGCTTAAAATAATTGTTTTCGTTGATAAGATAAGCTGCTTTTTATTATTGTCTTTCGATAAATGATTATTTCCATTAAGAGCCATTTAACTTAAACTATACCGTTGCCATTCCCCTATTTCATAAATATTGGAAAGGGTCTATTATAATTTATTTTAGACTATCATGCCTTTATATTGTTATAACATTCTTAATGTTCGAGTATTTATCTCATACATACTGTGAAGTGAATAAGAGCTACCTACTTGAACAATATTACAATAAAGAAGCAAGATAGCAACAATTTAACCAATTCGTATGTTTTCCATTAACAGGTTTCAATTTGGCACATGTGTTAAAATTAAAGTAAATATTCTTATCAGTTATCACACACCCAAACTGTATGGATTATAAAACCCAATGCATGAATATATCGAAAATATAAATAAGTCACGAAGTTATATGATACGACTACGATTGGAAATGTAAACAATAAACCACCATAGCACAATGATTGATATTTGTTTGTCAATTCTTGCATTTTAATTTAGAACGTCGCATCTTACGATAATAAGCTCAAAACTGCAAATGAGGTGCCAACCCTGAGGACTTACATACACCTCTAAGCTATACCTTTAATTAAATAAATAATAAATATAAGAAGACAATCTCACACCAATTGACCTAGTCCCAAACTAAGCTCTAGGCTTGTACAATGGGTACTAGACAACGATTTAAATACTTATATAGAGAAATATATACTTAAATACATAGAAAACATCCATGACTCAGGAGCAAATATTCGCGCTCTTCACACAAATATCTGCCCTTACCGGGATCGAACCCAGCTGGACCACTAGCTTCGTAGGCAGGGTCACTACCCACTAGGCCAGCGCGTCGTCATTTCACCGCAAAACAATGCGAGCACTGCTGCTAAAGGTAGCGATCCAAACGGACTCTGCACGAGATCCGTTTTTCTAGTCTTTTTACTAAAATTAAATTGTTCGGGACATTTGGGACCATTGCGTCAACGTAGGTTAAGTTTAGTTGCGTGGCGCGATTTTGTGGTTTGCAAACACTCAAGCAAATCCATGATGACTTCCAGTTACTTCAAAGAGCTATCACCGGCTAGGGGCAAGGTTATCTTAAGATGATTCATTGCGAGTGTGAACTGCAACTGATGACATCATTGTGTTAATCCTAGTAATCCAGTAATCAGGATGGAGACAATCAGGATGGTCGAATACTAGTTGATATAGATAAAAATCAGGAGGCAATCTCTGACAAATTTACCTTGTCCCAAAGTAACCTCTATAAGCTTGACTATGGATACTAGACAACGATAACAGTACTCGTATTTACATACGGGCAATTTGTGTAAGATTGTCACCTGATACTTATTATTATTTTTATAGATACTAGACAACGACCAACAGAAAAATAATTTCTTGAATACATAGACAACATCCAGAATTCAGGAACAAATACACTTAGGGCCACTTGCACAGAAAAATTTAACACTGGGTTAAGACACTAACTCGAGTTAGTAAACGTCAGATTCATACGAAAACTGTCATTAAAATTCGAGTTGGTGTCTTAACTCAGTGTTCAATTTTTCGTGCAAGTGGCCCATAGTAGATTTACGCTGTCACTCAAATATTTACCCATACCTACCGGGAATCGAGACCGGGACCGCTAGCTTCGTAGGCAGGGTAAAGTGTCAACTAGGTCAATGGCATTATTCATAAATTAGTCCACTTATTAACCCATAACACCCGCCCCCCCTACCCCTTGATTCGAAAACGACCAACACCATAATATTCCCATTTATACTGCTACTGGTTCCTTATAAGCCTTCTGATTCAAAAACGATCAACAGCACAATATGGCCAAAAACATAGTTCTGGGCAAATATGGGTTAACGTGACTGCAGCCAGGGACATAAAAATGGTAACGCCAAAATTCTGCCTGCATAAGCCTTTAGACGCTATCATATTTTTGTACCCGACTGCCGCCTATACATAGTTTTACGTTTCCTCTTAGAGACTGGTCGGAAAGCTGGATTCCGGCAAACAACATATTATTAGATTATTTTCAGTATATTTAATTAAAAAATGCAACATCAGATTCAAGACCTACTATCATCATCATCATCATTCTCCTGCCCTTATCCCAACTTAAGACCTACTAATGGTAATAAAATAAAGGGTTTATTTCATTAAAGTGAATAGTTACATAAAAGTATAAAAATCACAGGGTTTTCAAATAAATAGATAATAATATGGTTTATTTCACTCCTGTTAAAGAGGAAGGCCGAGACCACTTCTTTCCACCTGCTAGGTACGATCCTGGCAAATCTCTTTCACTCGTTCCATATTCACACATCGAGTCATGCATGCAAGTCGGTTTCAAATACTTAAGATTCGGCAATTTTCCGTCGTCGTCGTTTATCGCTTATTTAAGGTAAGATAACTTATTACAATTGTGCCTATAACTGTAAGCTTATGGCTGGAGTTCAAAAAGTTGGACGTGATAACTCAGGTAAATAATTTTTCTTAGGAATTTTCCTATGTGCGACAAAAAGATTACATACCAATTGTAAGAATAGTTTTCATTGCACAACGGAACTTGTTCAACTTCGTGGTTTGTATCTATGGTTAACTAGGTACTGCTATTTTGCTAATTATACCCAACTTTTTAAAACCTATATTTACCTACGAGTATCATACCTACGTTATCCACAGATGCCTAACTCCGCTAAAAGCATCGTTTATGGTGATCATGGTCAATTAATTGCTCAGTACCCTTCCACGGCCTAAAGGCATGTTCGGTAAATTTCCAGGCGTATGACTTTGGCAAAGTGGTCACTTTAATAACTACTAGTTAGGTACCTATTCAACTTGTCACGGTTGCATGTTCAGTGACAAAGCATTTTATTTTTCCCGCCCTCCGTTACTATGGTGCTCGTAATCAAAACATACGAGAAGGCACTTATTAGGGTAATACCGGTCTATTCTGCCGTAAATCAGTTGTCACCGTTAAGCCTTTGGTTAGCAGTGTTGTGCGTTTTTTTAATTTCATAAATAAATAAGGTCTTTGCTCAGTTCCGCATTCAGTCGACGAACAGTTTGTCGGGCATTGCGGGCTTTAGACTATAGTTTTTGAGTGGTAAAAGATATTTACAAAGGGTTTTATTGGTGTTTGGATAGTCAAGCTGGGGCAGTGTATGGACAAAACGGTTGCGGAAAAAATTCAATCAGCGAAGTGAGTTGCGGACTCTTACAACCTTGCACGGAATAGTCAAATTGAATACATTCCATTCTATTTTTTGTTTGCAAAATGAATTGATTTGCTTTATATTCACATGTTTTTGTGCCTACTATTGTCGAAATTGTTATTGCTTGTTGGAAAAACTATTTCAAAACCTACATATTTCGAACATTCTTTCAGCATGTTAATACAGCTTTATTTTATTATTTACTTGTGTAAAGTTAAGTTATACTTAAGTTTCTTTAATAATCACAAGTTCACCATTTTTTTTTCTATTCAGCTTATATTTTTGAAGTGAAAGCCGTAGCACGCTGATCACGATGAAAGGTCTAGCAGTTTTCGCATTTTGTTTTATAATTTATGCGAATAGGTGAGTATTTGACTAGTAATAAAAAAAAAGGAGTTTTTATAATAACATTAATAACGAATTCAATCTAACAAAGGTTTGATTTATTGCTAACACTTTTAATTCTTTTAACAAGTTTAATTCTTTACTACTTAATCTTATAACAATTCATTCTTCATTCACCCTACCTTCGACTAATACGTACCTAATAAATAATTCAGACTTCCAAGCTAGTTCTCAAAGTCCTCATAATGACACACGTAGGAATATCAGGTAGGTATTGATCGGCAGCCTAGTTCTAGTCGTATTAATAAATAAAATGCAGCTTTGTCGTTCACAACAAATGTAAAAATCGATGTCTTTTCACTTGTATTGCAGCAGTCTTGCCTACAACTCCTACAGGGAATTTAAAAAAAAAGTAAGTGATGTTGACTTAAGCCCGCCAAAAACACTAACGTAAGGTAGGTTACTTACATGTATTATTCGACGTGTTTTAAAAATGATGAAGTATTTATAAACACATCAGTTTGGAAACTTAACAAATGCTGGTTTCTTTAGCTTTGCATTAATTTTATTAACTCTCGTATGTTGTTTTAATTAATACGGAGGCACTTTTGAAGACTTAATTATTAATGTTTTTTTTTTCATTTGTCGACGTTCATCACAATGTATATACCATAACGTTCACATTGTTTGTTGTCGTTTCAAGGGTGTCATTAAGTATCTAATAACTATCTAACATTGTTCATTATCATCGGTGTATTTGTATACTATCATAACTACACTGGCCCGCAAAACTAAGTATCACACTTTCAATGAAATTCTCATTAAAAGTGTCATACTTAGTTTTGCGGGCCAGTGTAGTTATGATAGTATACAAATTAAGAGTATTGATAACAAATCACAGTCTACGTTCATTTGTTGGTACTGTGACCAGTTTTCATCGCCCTTGACTTCTTTATGAGTTTATAGCGGACAAATCATACATAACAAAGGGATAAATATATTATCTCTAGTCGTGCAGAAACGCAACCGCAGTAAGTGTAAACACTTCGTTGCGAGAAAAACACAAATATCTTCATTAAGATTAATTTTGAATTTAACCATCTAGTACCTACCTGTTATGGTACCTACTCTACTACGCTCAACACATTAGAAACAAAATGTTTAATAATTAAAAATATAAGTAGGGATATTTTTGGTTCTTAG